>CM065398.1:8315000-8367500 GCA_033060915.1 Euryodendron excelsum | reverse complement strand
ACCAGCTACCTGATTCTTAATACATTCAATTCTCCTCTCATCAAAATACTTAACAAGCTGGTGGAATGTAGTTTGCACACATGTCGTGATGGGCACATTCCGGGTGCCCCTCAATACACCGTTGAATCCCTCTGATAGGTTTGTAGTCAATATCCCCCACCTACGACCTCCATTATGTGCAAGTGTTCACTTTTCAGGCACCATCTCTTGCAACCAAGTTAATGCCTCTAGTTTAAGAATTTCAATATCCTTCATAATCAAGTTGAACTTCCGAATTTGATGGCAACTATCAACTCTCCATACCAAATCCATGAGTTTCGTGTTACTAAATTTCTTATTGAAGTTACTGCGGACGTGCCTGAGGCAATATCGATGATATCTAACCAGTCGCAAACGCAGATGTTCCTAGTGCTGCCCAACAACATTCAATAGGCCCGCGTGCCTATCAAATATCAATGTGATGCCCTCATGGTTAGGCACTACATGCTGTCTCAAGTTCTTAATAAACCATGACCAGGACGCTGTATTCTCTTCATCTACAATGAAAAAAGCAAGTGGTAAAATGTGATCATCGCCAATTGGTGCAGTAGCTACCAACATCTTTCCAGTGTATTTACCATTATGGAAAGTCCCATTAACAGGAGGGCAGTGAGTGAATCCATCAATGGCGAGTTTAAAAGCCCAAAACACATAATTAAACACCACCTTATTTGGCATTCTCGACGACAACACATTCCACTCTTCAACTATCCCAACATTGAAAGTCTGTAGTGCTGTTATATATCGGGGAAGCTTCGTAAACGACTCATCCCAATTCTCAAATATCACCTCAATGGCTTTTGTTTTTGCAAGTTATGCCTTCCTGTAAGATATTATGTGCTTCAATGCAGTTTGTACGGTGGTGATAAGCGACGCCACCTTCGTTTCCGCATATGCCTGTACAAGAACACCGAATGTATTCAAGTGTACACATAAACAACTCCTGTTTTAATTTTAATAACATTGGTTGAAAAAAAATATATTTTACCTTCACTGAGTCCAATATGACCATCGTAATGAGATCAATGTCAATGCTACAGTGGTCCCTCTGCAATCTCGCAAACACACAATGATGCGGACTGAGATATGTCTTGACCTTAAAGAAACCATGTTTCTCTTTCTTTGATGCTCAAAACCTCCAGCTACAATCATGTTTGCACTGTACATCCCAAACCTTCTAGCCCATTTTCACCACCACGTACTGTTTTCTCTTCTTCATATTGTACATCTTTACTGCATATGTTACCGAATCTTTGTCTTTAAAGACCATCCCCTTTTCAAACTCTACGGTATCTAGGGTCCATACGTTCCCACGACAATAAAGGTCTCGATTGGTTATGGTAGTGTCACCACCCTCGTCCAAGATTGTGAAGAAAGGGATAGGAGTGTATCATTTCGGTATATCAACCGAGGGCGGTGGAGGTTCACCAAATTCATGCCCCTCATCATCAGATTCATCGTCGGCCATTAGTTCAACGTCAATGTCCTCGTCCACGTCTAGATCAAGACCTACACTATCAGGTACACATCCCTCAGCTCCATCACCACTCATATTAATGTACTCGTCAATAGGAGGGTGGAACCTGTCAACTGGGAAAGTCGATCAGTGTAGTGGAGATAGACGCTTAACCCCTAAACTTGTACCAATGTCATGTTGTATCTGTGATCCCCCGGCAGTGTATGACCCATATGTTAGATAATACGAGTGTGGGGACATATCGGCATACTGTGAAGCCGTGGTGTAAGATTCTTGCATCAACATCCCAGTAAATGACCGTGAACATTGTACGCCCCATAACATGAATACATCGGCTCCAATGTATTCCACCTACTCGTTATGTTCTATTTCTTCACGTACAATTCAATATAATTCAGTGTCGAAAAACACAATGGGATGTCCAGCACACTATCCAAGGTCATGTCATCATTGATGGGTACCTTCTTGTAATAAATGAACCTCTCCCATTATCTATGGGGATGTCTGAATATCAACTTCAAATGGATGTTTTCCCCTTCATCTACAACCTTGGGCATAAAAAACTGTTCTAATTCTTCAAGTGTTGTTTTGCGTTGTATAGTGTAAAGCCCCTTCGCTTCGGTATCATATGATATGCCTTTGTCAGGGTCTTGTACTATCGTCTCACCCCAATAGCACATCACCTTTATGGTACCTATTCAGTTAAACTTAATCTAACTAAATATATGAAAATACAAGTTAGATGAAGCTAGATCAAGTTAAACTTAAATTTAAATAATCACTGTGAACAACTTACAAGAACTAATGTGATGTATCCATTGATGAAAAGATAATTCAAGCCATATGACAAAAAAAGGAAAGAGGATAAAGTCATCAGGTACTAAACTTACTATAATGGAAATGAAATAGTAATGGTTTCTAGCATTATGGGATCAACGACTTCATTGATAACCAATTGAGTTAGACTCTTTGGCTTTATTTCACTCTAAACCGTGATGTACAACATTAAGGCTCTTATTCTTTTCTTCCTAATGACATTGCAAGGTTCTTACCCAATCCCTCGTCAATTTTCTTATTTTAGTACTCCATAGAAACATTAAGGTTAAAGGTTTTATTATAATCTGGAGTACGAAAATTTTTTAATCAAAAATATTAACTTCTGAAGTATGGGAAAAAGAAAAGTTAGAAAACACCTGAGAGTATTAACTTCTCAAGACTACACATCCATCGTTGAATATATAAAAATGTTAAAAAAAGTTTTAGAAAAAACAATGTTAACTAAAAACTGATGCCTTCAACAATCGTAACTCTGACGTCTTGTAGGGGCTACAATTGGAATCCGATCTATAGTGTTAAGAAAATCATCCTCATTTCCCTATTCTCTTGGATGTCTGAGTCTATACATTTCACTTATTATCTTTTATTGATTTTCTTAGTTACCTGTATATACATGTCAAAATTTAGGCAATGAGAGAATTATTTTAAGGCTTTTTAAAGGACATGCATAGCTAGACATCCACTCATAAAAGTAGAATTCCAAAATTTAAAACTTCAAAGTTAGACTAGTGAAACCATCCTAGACCTTCTAAAGGGATCAAATAAAGTATCAATAATGTCTCTAGACAAAAAGAGTAAAAAATAGAGCCATGGACTAACATCATGAGACGAATAGAAAAATCTAAAAGTACAAGGAAAACCCTTCGTTCCTAAACTGAAAGACACTATGCATCAAACTAGGCAAGCACCAAAGGAAAATAGAAGCCTTAAGTAATACTCAAATTCAACCAAGATTCAATGGACAAGATCCCAAACAAGCTCCATACAAATTCGCAGCAACCCTTCTTTGCTAGAATGCTTGGTATCACCATAATAACACCAAACTAAAAAGTCATGTAGCCAATAACAATTGAAGCTTGGGTGAGTTTTATTTGGTTGATTGAGTTATTTACTTTTAAACAACCCAATTGGTACCTAACCTAAACATCAATCATTTGTATAACTTCTGTCCAACATAAAATATTTATATCAAATATATTTAACTAAAGCAGGGCAAATTGTAAATTTAGTTGATTAAAACACTTGAATAACAATAGTTATGACTTATACAAAAAAAAGCATAAGGGATGCCATTTATATATATATATATATATAGAGAGAGAGAGAGAGAGAGAGAGAGAGAGAGAGAGAGACAAATAAATGTTACCTCAGTGCTAACTTCCAAATATAATAGCAGGGAGGGGTGAAGCAATGGGGGACGGAGAGGGCTAGAGAGGGAGGGATAACGAAGGCGAAGAAGAGCTACCAACACCTGACGAAAAGGGCCGAAGAAGGAACGATATCGAAGGCGAAGAAGAGCTACGTTGGCCTGTCGAAGCAGCAGTCGACCTCGACAATATGAAAGCGTCATTACAAAATGCATCAAAACCCTACCTCAGTGCTAATATACTTGGATCTCTAAAAGTGTCAATAGTATTGACATTTTTAAAGAAAAGCGTCAATAATATTGACGTTTTCAGCTCAATATAAAAGGTGTTAATAGTATTGACACATTTCTTTAAAGCGCCACTGCTATTGATGATTTTATAGACGTACTAAAAACGTCAGTGCTATTGACGCTTTTAGTTATTTTTTGTAAATTATAGAAAATTAAAATGTAAATTGTCATTAGCATTGATGCTTTTGTTAAAGGCATCAATGCTAATAACGCCTAACCAATGTTTTGTAAATATTAAAAAAGTGACCCTTGTTTAATATTTATTAAATAAAATAAATCTCTTTTGGTAAATGCCCCTCTTTCTCTCTCTCTCAAACCAAGGAGAGGAGGGTAAAGCTGATATTAGATTTCACTCTCATTGTATAGAGACCACATGACTCTTCCTACTTTCCAAAACAAAGCAAAAGATTGAACCAAAAGGCTACGGTTCAATATCAAGCCGGTCTGTGGGTGGTCGACGCTAGGTGGACCGAACTCAATGCTATTTGTTATCTCCACCGCATGTATTAGTGTTAATGTAAGCAAAGCATACAGGTGCAAAACTTACATAATGTAGAAATTTAGAATTGTAGAATGATCAAGGCTAATGCTTGAGACTATATCCTTCAGACAAAATTCGCGCCCCACAATGGTGCTTATGATTGAATAGATATCTGTTTCATAGGATACAATGATCAACTTATATACAAAAGCATCACTGCAATCTGCATGCCTAACGAATTAAAATTATGAAAAACTCTTTCTTTGACTCGAAAGTTGACTCTATGAATATGCACAAAAATATGAAAAATCGTAGTTTCGAATGCAACATTATGCAATGTATTTATAAACACAGGTGTCTTTTTAAACAGTCACGAGTCAAACGGTCTTGAAAAGTTACAACCATTCAATATTTAAATCTAATGGCTATTAAAAATGAGACCATGTTTGGACTCATTAGCCAATTACTTATTCACTTCAAAATGACTGACAAGTCACAAATTTTCCAACATTATTCGAAGTCCAACAAAACAAGAAGAGAAAAATTGCTTTGCTGCTATAATTGTGAATTTAAAAAAAAAAGTAACAATCCTTTTGTCTCTCCAATTTGCCTCATATTTCAATTTCGTCCATCAACTTTGTTTTCTTTTATTTAAGCTCTCTAGCTTTTAAAAAGAAATCAATGTATTACAACATTTTAAAGTAGAATAGAAAAATTAAAGATTAATTACGTTTTGACACTCTCAACTATGATTCAGTTTTACAGTACACTAAACTAAAAGTCATTACATTTTTAACCCTAAACTATTAAAATTTAAGTCCGTATTGAACTATTAACAACATAAAAAAATTTAAGCAACAAAATAAACAAATTTAAGCACTTTAGTGTTTTTGATTTGATATAATATAAAATTTTTGAAACTACACATTTGTTAATCCGAGATAAATAAATAAAAAAATCTCCTTGATATTAGCAGCGCTAGTAATTGGTGGTCCACAAAAGTAATATTTTGTATATTATTTTAGCCATTTTCTTAGACATTTTGAGATAGTTTATAACATTTTGCCATAAAAATATTTTTTTCTCTTTGCTTCAAAGACTAGTATAAAATTATGACAAAACAAACCCCCTTAATTTTAACTATTACAATAGTGAAAATATAACTATTTTTAGTTCAATAAGGATAAAGTAACATTAAGTTATAATGTAGAGAGCCAAAATATAATTAATTTTTAATTTTCTTACTTATTTTTAAAAGTTTGATCATATTGACTTCCTTTTGAAAGTTGGAGGGCATAAATACGAAAAATCAAGTTGAGGGATCACATTGAAATCTGAGACAAAATTGAAGGAACAAAATGATTGTTTGCTCTTAAAAAAAATTCTAAATCCATGGTTGCATTCATAGCCAAACTTATAAGAAAAATCCTATTCACACATGATTTTTATACAGAAAACTTTCACGCTAGGAAGACATCAAACCATAACGTCTTAGTAGTAGTGGTTCTAAATAATAAATAAATATGAGTTAATTTTGAAACACTATCAATTTAGAATTTAAGTAAAACAGAAAAAACAATAGTATCACATTTCAGTATTCACTTGTGTAACAAACTCTAGTATCAAAATTGAATTATTGATGCTTCATTTATTTATGAAAACGAAAGGAAAAGAAAATGAAAAGGGAAATATATAGAACTTTCTTACCATGGAACTCATTTTTGTATTTATCAATTTTTTATTAGGATACTTGGAAAAGAAAAGGAGCAAAAAAAAAAAAAAATAGAGAACTTTCTTACCAAAATTGCGGGAAAACTTTTGTGGGAATGATGGGAATACAAAATTAGCCAATAAAAACACGAAAAGAATGCAGGGAAAATATATTATTTCTTTTGTCATGATTATTTGATTATATTTAGGAATTTTTACTAATAAAATACGTAAATATCATGAATTCGCCAAGCTAGTATTAAAACTTTTGAAATTACGAATATGATATTCTTGCCCACATATTAGCTTTAGTTGGACAAAATGGCCCCTAATGTCATCTATAAAAGAACAAGAGAAACATTCTTCCCCTCGCGGCATGATTTAGGATTTTGCAAATAGTTTTCGACAATGAGTTTATTGATCAATAAATCACATGGGCATCTCACTTTTTAGAAGTTTGCTTTAGTTCCTCACACATGGAATGAAAAGATAAACGAACTAAAATAGATTGAGACAGAGGACTTTTTTCTCCTTCTATAACATACTATGCTTTTGAAGTGTCATACACTCCTTCCTACCTATGATTCCCAACATGGTCAATTTGAGCCTGGAATATATACAAGAAAAAGAAGATGTGCAAGAGTAAGGAATAATGCAATCTCATGAAAAATGAAATGTTTAAATGGTGGGAAAGATCCATCAGTAATGTTTACCTACACCAGTTATCAAAGACCAAACATAATGAGCTCCTTTAAAAGAAAGACCACTATAGTTTTAGGATATGTTGACAGCGTTGCATTAGAGTTTAGTTGCTGACCCCCAAATTTTTTCTGTTTGTTCAAAAGGTGTAATCATCACTTATATTTGTCCTTTTTTCTATCTACAAAAATACTGGTCCATGGTTTTATCCGAGAAAGAAAACAAAAAAAAAAAAAAAATCCTTGTGTTGTAATCCGGACCGGGTTGTCCTTGTCCCTATCGATTAAGAAAATAGAAGATTAATTATGAAGAGAAATAATAATAAGCAAGTAGGAGTGGAAAGCAAAAATAAATGCCAATGCCAAAGGGGAGACCTCTATATGGATTAGTACACCTTTAAGAGTTGGAGGATAACGTTTTAGCATTTTGCATAAATATCATTTATACAAGCACACAGGCACATGGATCAATTCGGTTCGGTTCAGTTTGATTTAATACCAAATTAAGCGTAATTAATTTTTTAAATTTAAGCACAAAACCGAACCATGACTCAAAAAAAATCGAACCAAGCCACACCAAAATTATACAGTTTGGTTCGGTTTGAAGCACAAAACCGAACCATGACTCAAAAAAAAATCGAACCAAACCACACCAAAATTATACAGTTTGGTTCGGTTTGAATGGTGGGTCAACAAATTATTTAATTGTGTTTTAGAAAGAACTCATTTATCATTTATTAACAGATCAGGCCCTTATTAATTAAATGCTGCAAGTTAAACGCAAGGCCCCATTTTAGTACAATGCAATTGAAATCCTTTTTACTTCCCAAGCGATGTGGAATATCGTAGTTAAAGGGATATGAAACATAGCCATGGCTTTGAATCCTCCCAAGTTCCAACCATTTAATGAATTGTCAGTTGACAAAGTATGAGCATTTGAAGCGAAAAAAAACTTGTTGAGATTTGAGTTTATTAGAAATCGAAGAGGCAAATGGAATAAATAAATGGAGTAAAAAGATTACAGACCCACCACTTGCGTCCCCATTACCCCGATCAAACCCCTCCCTCCATTAAAGAACACCTCTCTCTCTCTCTCTCTCTCTCTCTCTCTCTCATCCATGAACACAGCGTCTGCGCAAAATTAATTCCTTTTTCTTGCTTTGTTTTACACGGTAGTCCCTTTCATACCAAAGGCATCAAGGCCAGAAAAAAAAAAAAGAAAAGTTACTCTCCAAGTGCAAGCCAAAACAGAAGCAGACCACACATCAAGAAGCTATTGTTGACCTTCAAGCAGAATCTAAGGGTCGAGTTGATGACCCATCCAAGCTACAGGTGGCCAATGGATATTCCATGTTGATGTTCTGCACTTCCATATGTGGTTCAGCCCATAAGGGATTTCGTTCATCATGGTTAATTCAGAGTATGTCGCATGGAAACCAGGGATGTTTCTGGAGATGAAGATGTAGGTCGGTTCCTCGGGTCGGTTCGGTTACACCATACATCAACTCGAGGACCGAACCAATCTTCTTAATTCTCAAAATCTTGGACCCATAACCGAATCGTGCCATTACAAAATCGAACCAATCTGAATCGAAATGGTCGGGTTCATTTCATGCCCCGGGTCTATCGGGTTGAATGTGCACCCTACATAAATGCTAGGAGCCGATTGAATGATAGGGGTAGTTTTGTCACTAGAAGGCATAAACTGTAAACTGATATTAGATTGATAATTTTTAAGATTTTGATACTAAGTTGGTAAAATGACCATATTTCAATATTTTTTTGGGTAAAAATCTCTTGTATTTAAGATGCGCAATGCCAATGTATTTAAGGTGTGTAATACCAATGCATATAGCAACAATTTTTTCAATTAAACAAGAAAATAGAAAAAAAAATACAAATTTGCGTTAAACATTAGTAGAAACTTCGTGTGCTTCCTAATGCTATTTACATATACTTAGAAAATTTTTGGATTTCAGCATTCAAAACTTTCTTTAATTTATCAAGGAAAGAAATCATGTATACAACCCATGATCTTTATATTAACGCAAACAATAAATATATATATATATATATATATATATTTATCTTTCTTTACCTCACTTTATTATTATTTTTATTTTCTTATGCTTTTTTTTTTCTTTTCACAAAATTCAAGATCCAAATATAACGTAAGAATCTATGAAAAACCATTTAAAACCCTAGCAAATATGTTGCTATTGCGGGCTAATGCAACTAAGCAAAGGTTTTACTTATTTCCATATATCTACATATAGATAGATATAAATGTTTGTATGTACCAGTACCACAATTTATGCCTATTGAAACAGGTCTTTGACCTCAACCAGACCCATAAGAAAATTACCAATGTTATTATTTGTGGAACCACACACACACACACACAAAGAAAAAAAAATCCTTGACGAAAAGAAACAATGGCACTATAACATTGAAGCAAAGAAGTGTCTTGTAGGGGTTAGTCCCTATAAAAGAGAAGACTTTAATATATATACGTACATGTAAAGATGTGCCCTCCCCCCATTGCCATCAACACCTTCAGCAGCAACATGCCTCAACACCTGCTAAAAAAGATCCTCTAATGACACCCACCAAATAATTTTTCGAGGGCAATCGCAAGATCTTTGCACAGCAGTTTTAGCTAGCATAAATCATTCAAATAAGAGACCAGTCCAAGTCTTTTTTTTTCTCTTTTTCTTTTTTGAGGTATGCAACATCTGCACAAAGGCAAAGGGAAAAAAAAAAACCAGAAAAAGACTAGGAAATTTCAAGCTCAACAACAAGCTGAGCTAAACTCCTAGGCAAGGCTGACGGGAGAAGGGAAGGAAGCAGAACTCCACTTCTACATTTAGATGCCAGCCAATCTGCACAAGCATTTGCTTTTCGATGACTCCAGAGATTCAGGGCAGCTCATGCTCTAAAACGGATGACGCTCAAGCTCAACGAATCACTTTTGAAAATGGCGTTCTCCATAGACATAGCTCTAGCCATTGAACAAGCGACTCCGAATGTAACAAAGGTTTGCTATAAGAGCTCTAGACTATTCATCATGAGAATCATCTTTAATACCTAAAAACTGCTCCCCAAACCACTTTGCCGCTGAATGAGGGGAAACTCGATCGATTCTATTAGATAGGTCACTGCCAAACCAAATGCCTCTCGTCCAAGACACACTTAAAGAGGATGATACGTTCTATATATGGACTCTGCTTCTTTATGGCAAATGGGGCACAGAGGGTCTCTAACACACTTACAGTGATGGAGATTTTCCCTTAAAGCAACGTTGTTCTTTCCACAAAAAAATTGGCGAACTTTTGGGAGGCAAGCGAGGTTCCAAACCTTTTGCAAAGCCTTCAGGAGGAGATGAAGACGGACTGGGCTTCGCTGGCTTTTTTTTTTTTTTTTTTTTTCTGTCTTGAGCTTGTGGGCAAGATGATACCCTACTTTAACTGAGTAACTACCCAACGGGGAAATACGCCAAATCAAACTGTCCCAACTCTCTAACCAAACTAAAGGAATATAGCCAGAATAGCATTGACATCTTCTTCTGAAAAAAAGATCCTAAGCAGATTCACATTCCATTTCCTCTGAATTGACAAGATAGATTAATGTCTTCGACCTTGGAGAGATGGCTGCCGTGAGGTTTAGGGGAGGACACTTTCGAAAGTTTTGAGAGAGGGGATCCATTTGTCCTCCCAAATGTTGATGGACGAGCCTGAAGCCACATTCCAACTCACCCTATTTTTCAACAGATCCCTTCCTTAAATAAGACTTGACCAGAACCAGGTGGGTCTATGGCCAACCTTAACAAGAAGGGGGAGACATTTGGAAAATTGATATTCTTAAGCACTTTTGCCTATAGCTGGTTCGGGTTGTTTATTAGTCTCCGGTATTGTTTGGCTAGGAGAGCTAGATTGAAACATTTCATGTCCCGAAACCTCATACCTCCCACTCCTTTTAGTGCGGATAAAGTTTCCCCTTTACACCTATGAATTTTACCTCCCTCATTGTTACCACCCCACCAAAATCTTTCAAGAACTGCACTAATCTTCTTGCACGGAGAGATATGTACCTTTAAGCACATCATAGCATAAGTAGGTATGGCTTGGGCCACAACCTTGAGAAGGGTTTCTCGGCCAGCAGGGGAGAGAAACTTCTCTTTCCATCCTTGGACTTTCCCCATAATCTTGTCCCTGATAAAAGCAAGGGCCACATTTTTTGATCCACCCCAGAGAGCCGGTCAACCAAGATACTTAGCTGATTTTTCAATAGGTTTCATTCCTAACAATTGCAAGATCTCAATTGTGACATCTTCTTTTCTGTTTGGAGAGAAAATGACCGATGATTTCTAAAAATTTACTGCTTGACTTGAGGCTTTACTGAAATCATCTAGGATCTTCATAAGTTGGGCACTTTCTTTTTTGTTTACACTGGCAAAGACACGAGAGTCGTCAGCAAACAGTAAGTGTGAAATAGTTAGGCACTTGTGTCTAATTTTAATGCCGGAGATTTGACCATTCAGTTGAGTGTGAATAGATAATTATTTATCTTCTATGTTAGGGGTAGTTTAGTCCGTTTGCCATTTAGAGCAACACGCTTCTTTTACATATTTAACTCTTGTATTTGTCTTGCATAGGATCATTCAAAAATATAGATACACAGTACTTTATATTTTATCATGGTATCAGAGCAGGTTTAGCTTCTAATCAGCATTAGTTAATTCCGACGAGGATCTCCGACCACCGGCAGTGAGTTAAATCAGAAATCCAGAACTGAGTCAAATCAGAAACCCAACCCAGACTGAGTCAAATCAGTTCACCCAGCCTCAATCAGCAATCCAATCACTTCGATAATGAGTCTCGACCACAGGCGACCCTCGTCGGCCAGTTCCCGACCACCGGTAACCCCTCAAACACTTTCTTCTCCATCAACAACCCCGACCCATGACCCTAAACAACCTAAATCTGCCAACCCGTACCACCAACAACCACCGGCAACCCCCTTGAGCCTCGGCGACCCTTGTCGGACCTATCCCAACCACCGGCGAACCTCGTCGATAAGTTCCTGAACACCGGCGACTCTTGAGTTCGCTTCAACACCCAAAACTGAAACCCTAGCAACCCAGATCTGCAAACCCCTACCACCAGAGGCTACCAGCGACGTCCCTTGAGCCTCGCCGGACACCGTTGACCCTCGCCAAACACTGACGACCCTCGTCGGACCTGTCCCTCACTCCGGCGACCTTGGTTTGTTGCCTCTTCTCAGATTCCGACCAGGGAGCCCTCTGTTCTCTCTCTGTTATCTCTGTTATCCTTGTTTTCTATGAAACCAGTGTGCTTTTTCTCCTTTATATCATGATGATGGATGATAAACCAAATGCTATCAGTATCCAGTTATCTGGCGATAACTACGCCTATTAGGCGAGTGTTGTGGAAAATTTTATTATTGGGAAAGAACTGTGGGGACATGTTGATGGTTCAGTAGGTCAGCCCTGAGACCCTAAAGCTGAGGGATATGTTGTGGTCTTGGCTAAGTGGAGAAAGGAGAATGCTCAGATTCTTACATGGTTTCACAATTCAGTTCAGCCTAACATTGGTATGAACTTCTCTAAGTATCGGACTGCTAAAGATGTTTGGGATTATTTGAAGGGTATGTACCTAGAGTCCAATTTTGCAAAGCAATATGAGTTAGAGATGTCCATTCGTAGTGCTACTCAGAAAGATAAGTCAATTCAGGAATTTTACAATGAGATGACATACCTGTGAGATCAGCTAGCTCTTATGGAACCAGCTATTTTCTAGACAGATGACAGTTGTATCCAGTTTCGGGGGAAATAACGACTTGTGCAGTTTCTCATGGCACTCCGTGATCAGTTTGAACCTCTTAGGGGAGCTATTCTTCATCGCTCACCTTTGCCTGCAGTGGATGGGGCTGTTCAGGAATTTATTGCAGAGGAGACTCGATCCAAAGTGAGTAGTATTGCTCCCCCTAGTTAATCTGTATTTACTACACCATTTGTTCTGCCCAGCCCATCTACTTCAGCTCCTCATCTAATCCAGATTACAGGGAAATCAAGGCCTCTAATTGCTAAGGATGAGTGTAGTTATTGTCATGAGAAGGGGCATTAGAAGTTTGCATTCCCTAACCGTGGCAAGCCTAAAGGTCGAACTGCGTCTCAATCATCTTCCTCTCGAGCCTCACATTAGCAGTCTTGCCCCTTTACAGCCCTTGCAGCATCTACACCCGGTGATATTTCACCTAATCCCCTGTTTGAGCAATTTCAAGAGTATCGTGCATTTGTGGCATCTATTCAGGGGGATCAGTCTCAAGCTTCTGCTCTAACCACCACTCAATCAGCTTTTCTTGGAACTTAGCTCACAGGTATCTTACCCACTACCTAGATCTCTGATTCCGGTTCCTCCCATCATATGACTCCCAATATTTCTCTTCTCAGAAACAGTATTTCTCCTACATCTTTTATTCGTATTACAACTGCTAACAGATCTTCTATGAATGTTGTATCGATTGGTTCGGTTACAACTTCTCCATCCTTGTCTCTCCCTCATGTATTTTATGTTCCCCAGTTATCCTTAAGTCTTCTTTCTGTAAGTCAATTATCTGACTCTGGTTTTGATATCCCGTTTTCCTCCTCTGGTTGCATTGTGCAGGATCGAGATTCCAGGAAGCAGATTGGGACCGACCGTAGAGTTGGTGATCTTTATGTTTTGGAGAGTCTGCATGTTCTGACAGAGTCTACTTCCACTGCCGCGTCCTCTTTCTGTTTAGATGAGAAGTCTTCTCCTTTCTATCTTTGGCATTCTAGGTTAGGTCATTTGTTGAGTGAGAGTCTTAAGTTTTTGGTCAACTCTGGTCATTTAGGAAATATTTCTGTTAGTAATCTCTCCGAATGCAGTGGTTGTAAACTTGCAAAAATGTCGGCTTTGCCCTTTAATAAAAGTACATCTATTTCTACTTCCCCTTTTCAACTTGTTCATACTGATTTATGGGGTCCTTCCCCGGTTGCCACGAAAGGTGGTTCTGTTTATTATGTCTCTTTTATGGATTATTACAGTCGTTATACATGGGTTTACTTAATGGCACGCAAATTTAATTTTTTTCACATCTATCGTACTTTTCATGCCATGGTTCAGACTCAGTTTTCTGCCTCTATCAAGGTTCTTCGGTCAGATTTGGGTGGGGAATACACTCTTTCTGAGTTTGTTAATACCTTAGATGCTTTTGGCACTATTCATCAGTCCTCGTGCTCTAACACTCCTGCTCAAAATGGTAGGGCTGAAAGAAAGCATCGCCATCTTCTTAATACTACTCGGTCACTTCTGCTATCATCTTCTGTTCCCTCTGTTTTTTGGGGCGAAGCTGTGCATACTGCAGTTTATCTTTTGAATCGGATGCCCACTCCTCTTCTTTTCGATAGTTCTCCTTATGAACGGCTTCATGGTGTGGTTCCAAACTACTCCCTGTTACATGTGTTTGGTTCCAGTTGCTTTGTTTTTCTTCCTAAGAAGGACCAGACCAAACTTAGCGCTCGTAGTGTTCTGTGCGTATTCTTAGGATATGATATTCACCAAAAGGGCTATCGGTGTTATAATCCTGTGTCCAGAAAGTTGTTTGTGTCTAGACATGTCATTTTTCTTGAGCGTCTTCCGTATTTCTCTCTTTCTCCCAAAGCGTTGCTTGTAACCAAAGAGGTTTTGACTCAGATTGACCCATTTCCCATGGATGTCCCAGCTACTGAATACACCACTGCATTCTAGATTTTTGATATTCCGGTTGCTCCATCTGGTTCATGTCCTGCCTCTCCATATCCTCTTGTTTATTCTTGTCATACTGCAACTCTTCCACTTTCTCCCAGCTCTACTGCCACTCTGTCTGCTTCTGAAGACTCTGATCCGCCTGCTCGCCAGTATCCTGCTCGTGACACTCGTCATCCTCCAGTAAGATATGGCTTCACTAATACTTGTTTTTCTTTTTCCTATCATTCTTTTCTGTCCCGTATCTATACTTACTTTGAGCCCAGGTCCTATAAAGAAGCTTGTAATGATCTGAACTGGGTGACTGCCATGACTGATGAGCTTGCTGCTCTTGCCAAAACTCAGACCTGGGAGTTAGTTCCACTGCCGGGGGCCAAGAATCTTGTTGGCTGCAAGTGAGTTTACAAGGTTAAAACTCATTCTGATGGTTCTTTGGAACGATATAAAGCCCGTCTGGTGGCTCAAAGCTTTTCCCAAGAACATGAAATTGATTATAAGGAGACGTTTGCTCTTGTGGCCAAGATGATTACTGTTCGCACTCTGATCTCTGTTGCTGCTGTACGTCAGTGGTCTCTTTTTCAGTTGGATGTCAAGAATGCTTTTCTCAATGAATATCTCTTTGAGGAAGTCTATATGCGTCCTCCTCCTGGCTTGTCTTGTCCCTCAGGTCTTGTTTGCCACCTGCGTCGTGCCCTTTATGGTTTAAAACAGTCTCCACGTGCTTGGTATGAGCGATTTCAGGATGTTGCTCTTTGGATTGGCTTTCAACCTAGTATGCATGATTCTGCTCTCTTTGTTCGTGGCACCTCACATGGCCTTGTTCTTTTGTTGCTGTATGTTGATGATATGATCATCACCGGTTCTGACTCTGATGCTATCAGTGAAGTCAAACTTCATCTTTTTTGCGAGTTTGAGATAAAGGATCTCAGTCCCCTTCGATACTTTCTTGGTATTGAGGTTGCCTCCTCTCCTAAAGGCTATCTCCTGTCCCAGACCAAGCATGTTACTGATATTCTTCATCGTGCCTGGCTCACTGATGATAAAACTGTTGATACTCCTCTTGAGTTGCATGCCAAACTTTCTACTTCTGAAGATGTTCCTCTTGACGATCTAACGGAATATTGCGAGTTGGTTGGTTGTCTTATTTATCTTACTGTGACTCGGCCTGATATTGTCTATTCCGTTCATATTATCAGTCAATTCGTTTCTGCACCTCGCACCACGCATTGGGCTGCTGTGTTGCGGATTTTACGTTATCTTCATGGTACTCTCCATCAATGTTTGGTGCTTTCTTCTACATCGAGCTTAACTCTTCGGGCTTATGCTGATGTAGATTGGGTTGGGGATGTCTCTGATCGTAAGTCTACCTCTGGCTTCTGTGTTTTTCTGGGAGATTCTCTTATTTCCTAGAAAAGCAAAAAGCAAACTGTTATTGCTCGCTCTATCGTTGAGGCAGAATACCGTGCTATGGCTCATGCGGCAGCTGAAATTGTCCGGCTTCGTTGGTTGTTATCTGACATGAGAGTTTCTTTGCTTGCCTCCACGCCTCTTTATTGTGATAATAAGAGTGCGATCCAGATTGCTCACAACTTTGTTTTTCATGAGCGTACTAAGCATATTGAGATTGACTGTCACTTTGTACACCAGTATCTTCATTAGGCTCTATTGATTTGCCATTTGTTTCCTCTTTGCTGCAATTGGCTGATTTCTTCACGAAGACTCACACTGTAGCTCACTTTCGGTTTCTCCTTGACAAACTCTTGATGCTCTCTACTTTTGCATCCTGAGTTTGAGAGCGGGTGTGAATAGATAATTATTTATCTTCTATATTTATCCTCTATGTTAGGGGTAGTTTAGTCTGTTTGCCATCTAGGGCAACAAGTTTCTTTTGCCTATTTAACTCTTGTATTTGTCTTGCATAGGATCATTCAAAAATATAGATACACAGTACTTTATATTTTATCATTGAGCTACTGATAGCATGGACGAAAGAATATCTGCGACCATCTAAAAAGGCTAGGGAGAGAGAAAGGGTTGTCTTGCCAAAGGCCTCTTTGTGGAAACAAGTCACAAATGCCTTCTCCATTAACAATTACTGAGTACTTAACTGTTAAGATGCACTACATCACCCACCCGATCCATTGCTCACAAAAACCCAATTTCCTCAATTAAGCTTCCAAGAAGTCCCAATAAACTCGATCATAGGCTTTATTGAGGTCCAATTTGATGGCCATAGCAACCTTGATTCCCCGTTTCTTGAGCTTAAGGAAATAGAAAGCTTCTTGAGCAATAATGATATTATCTTGTATTTGATGACCTTTGATGAAGGCAGATTGTTGTTCTGATATAATACCACTCAAGAGAGGCTTCAATCTATTAGCCATGATCTTTGCTATAATCTTATGGCTAAAATTGCATAGGCTAATAGGGCGAAACTGAGAGATCTCTTTTGGATGATGACTCTTAGGGATAAGAATAATATATGTATGATTGAGTTCCTTAAGCATAAAACCATTCCTGAAAAAATTCTGGACAACTTCAACTACACTGCTGCTTATGATGTGCCAGTATTTTTTATAGAATAGGCCTGAAAAACCGTCAGAGCCAGGAGCCTTCAAAAGACCCAATCGGAAAACTACATTCTTGATTTTGTCTTTTGAGATGGAAGAGCATAGAAGGAATTCATATTAGGGGAGATTTTTGAGTCTATGCTCTGTAAAACTCTGCTAAAATCTCTTGGCTCCGGGGCACCATAAAGTGGTTAAAAGTAAGTCTTTATAATTTGTGCAATAACTGATGCATCAGGCTGCCATTGACCGTTGACATCTTTAAGCTTAATAATTTTATTTCACTACCTTCACTAGATGGTTGTAAATTAGAAATTTTTGAGTTTCTATTGCCAAATATCAGCCATTTTACTAGAGATCTTTGATGCGAAAACATTGTTTCCTTTTCCCAGAGATCCTCCAGCTTTAAGAGATTTGTCTCCTCCTTTCTTGATTCCTCAGAGGCCATACTTGATTGGAGAATAGCCACTCTATCCTTAATGTCTCCAATTGGATTTTTCAAAGATTGGAAATGAGCTTTACTCCATTCCTTTAGCTTGTTCTTACAATTTTTCAGTTTCCTAGAGAGTTTGTACATAAGAGCCCCACCCTTCTGAATTGTGATCCCATCTTGACCCAATGACTTCCCCACACTCCGCTTCAGTTGTCCACATAGATTCGAACTTAAAAGAGATGTTTTGGTTTCAGATTTTAGAACTTTAGATTGAGGATGATAGGGCTATGATCAAACCTTATATCTGGCTCATTAAAAGCTAGAGCTTCAGTAAATATTTCTCTCCATTCTGGGGTTGCATATACTCTATCAATCCTTTCCATGATAAAACTATGATTCGACCGTTTATTACGTCAAGTGAAAGGCTGACCTTTGAACACTCTAGGTCCATAAAACCACATTCATTCAACATATCTTGAAAAGCAAAGATCCTTCTATTAATATTTTTTTTTTTATTTGGAGAATTTCCACCTACCTTTTCACCAGCCTCTATCACGTCGTTAAAATCTCCTATGCAAACCCACGGGAAGACCTCTATAAACCTTGAGCTTATCCTAAATCACTTGTTTCCTTTACGTACTGGACTACCATATATGAATGACACTGCCCAGATTAGGTGGGTTAGCCGCCATTGATGACATGTGTGCATGAATGATATTTTGGCCTTTTTCTTCAATCTCCACTTGATTTCTCTCTCCCACCAACTGTACCAATGGGGTTCACATAGCTACCATGAGCAAAATTCAATTGTCTTCATAATAATTCTACTTTCTGCTAATTATTTTTTTTGTCTCCATCAAAAATATGATGGAGGGATGATGAGTGATGATAAACTCTCTTAGGACATGAACTGTCAAGAGTTGTCCCACTCCTTGACAATTCTAGGAATGGACTAACATTGGTCTTGTTTGAGGCCACGGCCACCACCGTCGTATCATCTTCATCACTTTTGAAAGGATATGGGAGAATCAAACTTGGGACAAAATCCACATCTAGGTAGGGTTCCACCATAATTTGACCCATCTGAATATCCCCTATTGTGCACAGCCTGTCTTTCAAGTAATCTTTACTAACCAAAGTATTATACAAAGGCAAGATAGTTTTTGAAGATAGCTTTGAATCCTTTGTTATCTTTACCAACCTGTACTTTTTGCCTCTTTTATAGAATACAACTATTTTTGTTTTGCTTCCTCTTTGAGCTGGTCTGGTTTACTCCTTATCCTTGGCCAAGCTCATTTTTCATGTGATCAAGGCGGGAAATTTACATAGCTAGTTCATGGGCTTTCTTTTGACTATCAAATATTATAGATAAGCCTATGTCTCCTTTGTTGAATGTCCACAATTTCGTTGTCCATTTTTTGTTGCACAATTTCACTTGGGTGTCAAACTCTAATGAAATCTCCACTAGACCATCATCAGGCACCCTGCATGCCTCTGGCTATAATTAATAGTCCAATGCAACCATAGAAACAAATAAAACTCATTGCTTTACTATCAACAGACAATCACATGCAGGATCTAAATTTCATCATGTAACTAAAGACATCAAAAAGTTCCAGAGTTCTATAACCCGAGTCATTTTGGATAGCAGGAAGTAAAAATTGGAAAATGGAGAATGATTTCAACCTAAAAATTCATGATCATAGTTTAATTTATAACAGGTTTAAACAAAACAAGTTACCAGGGTATGTGATCCAAAATTCTAAGCAAAAAGAGATAAACTTATTAGTTTGTACAGATGCACAAAGGCCCCAAGTTTGGAAAGTAGGTCTCTGAAATCTAGCATTGCAAAGAAATCTAATTTAAAGCACTTACATAAAGTGTACATAGTTCAACAACAGATATACTCCACATAAATACAAATAGAGAACTTATTACATATGATGTTTGAAAATTATACTTGCATAAAGAGAGAGAGAGAGAGAGAGAGAGAGAGAGAGAGCTACCGGTTCAAATCATAGATCGTCGAGACCAAGAGTTAAAGAGCAAAGTCATTTCTTTGTAAAAGTTAGTTGACAAAGTCATTCTTTGGAAGAAGCCACCTAGAAAAGAGAAGATAAAATTTGAGAGAAATATCTGCATCTATCTATTTGACATTTAAGGTATGTTAAGTTTGGAGAATTGAACCTCTTAAAGGACTGAAGGGTGTAACACCCTACAATCCTCACACTCACTAAGTTACACTCACTTCATAATTCTCTTCTATGCATATATTGATTTTATGCTTATACTTCTCTATTTATATACAACTAAAGAGGAGTAAGTGGTGGCAGCACTTAGTAAAGTAATTATTAAAATATTACTCTAGTTAGATGAATAGAGAATAAAGAATTAGTAAAGTACTATACCTACTTCTTTTACTTCATTTTATAAATAGTACACGTAGATGAGAGGGTTTGAATACATGCCTAAGCATAGTAAGGAGATAAGAGTGGAGGTTAGGAGGTTACTCTTGAAGATTAAGTACCAATCTTTACAAGAAAAATTCCAAGCATTAAGCATTTGAGATGAGTAATGATGTATTTGGAGTAAAACACACATATTTTCAATTCAAATGCTCTTTTTCTACAAATTATATTTGAACAATATATTTTCAAAACAAATGATAATATGTTTATGTTACTCTTCAAAAATATTTATTATATTTTGATGCTAAGTCTTGTATTATTCTATCAAAAAAATTCATGGATTAAATTTCGTATACAATGGATAAGATTTGAAAGCTATATATGTCATACTCAAAGATCTTACATCGGGGGACTTAAAATAAATCGAAAGCTTGATATGATTAGAAAGACATTCTTCACGACTTTTTGTCATTCTGTTACGCATCATTAGTGCATACATTTTGTTACAAATTTTCCGTTTAGCCGAGATCATGAGTACATTATGAATTATATATATAATATTGATGTTTAGATGCTTTTGCAAGTATAAAATTAAATTACACAAAAGTGTTTGTCATGTCAGCTGACTGAATTGGTGACAGGAAGAGATTTGGAAGTTCAATGCAAATGATAATTACAAAATTCAATAATTGGTGGCCAAGAGTTTGTTGATTTATCTGTTGTCATTAAACACATTGCTAGGTCTGGAAGTCTGCATTGACTCTGTTATGGATTGCAGTCAATGATTACTTAATCTGAAGAATAAGCTGTTCACTCACACAAACTTGCAGCCTCAATTCTTTGATCGCACCCTCTCTCTCTCTCTCTCTCTCTCTCTCTCTCTCTGTCTCTCTCTATGAGGGCATAATTTTCGAGCATAATATGTAATACGTTCCCTGCTTTTATATATGTGGAGTATTTCTGTTATTAAACTGTATACACGTTATGTAAGTGCTTTAAATTAGATTTCTTTGCAATGCTGATTTCAGAGACCTACTTTCCAAACTTGGGCCTTTGGTGCCCTGCATCTGTAACAACTAATAAGTTTCTCTCTCTAGTTTTTAACGAGCCAGCTATAGGGTCTGATCATAGCCCTATCATCCTCAATTTAAAGTTCTAAAATCTAAAACCAAAACATCCCCTTTAAGTTCAAATTTATGTGGACAACTGGAGCGGATTGTGGGGAAGTCATTGGGTCAGGATGGGATCACAATTCAAAAGGGTGGGTCTCGTCACGACCCAAACCCACCTTATACGGATTAAGAATCATAATAGGTCAGTAGTTTAACTATCAAAGGCAGAATTAAACTACAAGACTAATCACTTATATTTGATATAATGCGAAAGCATGATTCACTCTTTAATTTATTAGTAAACATAAAGTAAATACATATGTCACCATCGTAATATAATTTTATTATACATTCATAGTCTTAACATAAATCTAAAAAAATTTACTAGTTCGAATTTGTCACAAATCAAAATATAACTCGAATATTCATAACATTCACATATAGGTAGCTTAGTGAATAACTATTCAAATTTAAACTCTCAATCTTGATTACTTGAAAATGTATAAGAAAATATAAGCTACAAGCCTAGGGAATAACAAAATAATTTACATATGACAAAGGGCTTGAAGGCCACTAGGAGAAAGTGGAAGCTGATTCTCATATATCAGTTCTAGACACAGAACAGAAGTCTTTGTCAGGTATAATTTATGGTAGACGTGTTTCATTGTTGTTTAGTAGATATGAAACCTAGCACGATACCCGACTCAATATTAACCTCTATAGTAACACCTAAAATATGGGATAACCCCGCAGCATTCCCTTTTGGGGGTTACTAATACTCGCAGCAGTGCACAACATTACCTATTTTACCTGATAACAAAATTAATAATGAAGCAGTTTTAGGCTATGCATGCAGATGATCCAAAAACTAATAGAAATATATAACATCAGAAACCATCATATGGTGTCTTTTCTCCCCTGCTTTGATAAGAAAAAACATCCTATGGTCGATGAGATACAAACAAACTTCTCAAGTTATTTTTATGTATCAGAAGACTTGATCTAACCAAAGGAAGTCACTAGTGTTCCCGTTGTTAATCAAGGGCACTGAGAGGGGTATGACTAGAGATTAGAGACAGTCCTAACCTTTGGCAATATTTGCACAGCGTGACTGCTCTCAAACTTAAACCCACATTCCAAAACTTGGCAGCCTAAGCTTTTACAACGCACCAAGCAATGACCTAGGCTTAATCTAACCCTGAAAGCAAATGACTGTTCCTAAATTTTGGGAAAAACCTTGTAGAACTCTCCTTGAAAGAACACCTCACAATTCTACACAATAATAATAATTATAAAAAAAGTGAACCAACAGTGGGGATGGTTCTACTTATATACGAAACATGAAGAACACACAAAAATTGTACTATGAAAGTATAAAATCAATAAGAAACACTTGAAAAGGGGGAAATCTTTAAATAACGAAAGAATGATATATTGGGAAAACAACTTCAAAGTTTGGTTATTAAAAAAATAACAGAAACAAATCTCTGAATAAACATACAAATGGATAAGGAAGACAAATACGAAGCATTTCTAACTCAAAAGAAGAGAAATTCGAGATTTAAAAAAAAAAAAAAGTCGTCAATGAATGCTCAAAATTTTCTAGAAAACAAGAAGAAATTGTACGAACACATGCATGCACAAATCAACAGTGTTAATTTTGTTTCTATGGCTAAGTTTAGATTTAATATCACAATGCACATCAATAAGCAAACGCACATGAAGTTCCCATTTTTCGAAATAAGCAGCCAACAAGACTTGCATCTTGTGAAGTGCTTCAAATTAACGAAGATTATCAAGCTACATAAAGTCAATGTAAATAAAACAAAATCTGAGAACAATTATCATAGTAAAATCAGCATACAAACTATTGTCCCGCTTACCAGAAAAAAGCATCTGGTTTAAAAAACAAAAGTAATTTTCAAAACAGCAAACAGGCAGTATAACATGACCACTGAGCTTTTCACTCAAGAGAATGATGTTAATTCTAGTTTGTGAGGGAAACTGAAGGAAAACCACAAAAGAAATTATACGGCCAAAAAGAAATTATAAGACGGAAAAAAGTAAAATCGATTCCACAAACCAGCAGAACAAATTAAATTATTTCTGCTTCCAACTCCAATCTAGATAAGAAATAAAATTAAAATCATTAGCCTTCCCATAGAGGACCTTCTTTGTTTGATCTAATATGTATATCTCAGCACACAGACCTGTAAACATTAGACAAATGTCAATGCCTGTAGAAACTGAAGAAATTAGTAGATAGAAAAGTAATAACTTGGATGATGATATTAGACTTATCAACATGATGACTCCAAGGTTGGATGAAATATGATTTTCAAAGAGTTGTATCTTCTCTTAACTGATCTCAGCTCACAGATAGAAACACCGCTAAAGTTGCAACATAAAAATGAGTTGAAAAGCAACCGATTCGAGAACCAAATCAAGAGTTGGCAACAAGATTGAGGACAACAATTTATTACCAAAAAAGGGGAAGAAGAAGAAGAAGAAGAAAAATCAAGGCCCTACCTTTTCTTTTATTAACTCTTCTCCTAAGAGTTTCATTTACAAATATACTCTCAAACCCCTGATATATGGATGCAAATCAGAGATCTTACTGCTGGAGATCTCACACGTGAAAAACACTATGAAGTAGAAACCATGTGTTCAGCTCCTTTAATTCATGTGATTACAACTTCAGATAGATCAACTGATTTATTTATAATAAATAATTAAAAAAAACGAAGAGGGAAAAAAAAAAAAAGAAAGAAAATAGAGAAGAGGTTCGTGCAGAGGGTTAGAGAGAGAACTGTTATTTCTTGTTTTCTACATTAACATGTAACTAAAATGCAGGGATAGATTCCAAGGAGTTAGCTTTCTTCAATATTCAGGCAAAGGGCGCGTAACGATATTTGATAGGTGATGATGCAACAAATTCGTGGTGGCTTGCCCCCAAGTCCGGAATGAACTCCCCTCTAGCTGGTCGGTGATCTTCTAAGCTAAACCCATCGGTGTGGTGGCAGCCAAAGGCCCTCCGGTGTTCAAGTTAGATTCTAAGAGATGAGTTGATAGAGAGAAAAATAATTCCTTAGGGTTCCCTCATGGGTCGTGTGTGCTAGCGTACCTGCGAAGGGGTTGAGTTTTTCCCTTATATGTTTGCATGGAAGTGGTAGGTGGCCTCTCCACGTGGCGGCCTCTAATTGGGGGATCACAGCGGTGTCAGATCACTTGAGAGGGTTATCCCTACACTCTAGGGTGGCGTGTGTCAGAACGGTGTCAGAGGTATAGCGATTGTTGTTGGTACACGCCACGCCCACGCCCCTAATGTATGCCAGGGTGTCCGGTGTCAGGTGTGGGCCCTATTGACACGGTCAGGGGCCGACCCGATCGGAGTGCACTTCCGACAGTCCATTCTGCTCGGAAGGTCGAGGACGAACCGTTGGAAGACTTGGTCGGGCAAAGACCAAATGGCATGGGAAGGTCGTGGTCTGGTCGGTGCCGGTCGACAGATAATGCGAAGCTCAGTCTGGTCGGGAAACTATCATCACCAGATACCTCCAATTCATCTAGCCATCTGCTCAGGGCCAGAAGAATTCCACAGGGTGGCCCGATCACGAAACACGGAGCGCATTTATGGCGAGGACGACACAATGATGACAGATGCTATCACGTCGCTTCACCTGCCGCCACGCGACAGCTGGGGGTTGGTCGTCAACAGCCGAAAGGACCCGTTGTATTCCAGCTGTTAGCATCTCATCACAGCAAGCCATCTAGGCCGTAGATTTCAAAGACATGGGGGGAGTTTTGTAAGGCGGTTACTCCCATTTCGCCCTTACAACTTTTTGCCAAATACGCAGAGAGAGAAAAAAACCTCCTTCATCGTCCCCACCCTCATCTTCATCATCTCCGGCCAGTCAAAGGGGCACCAGTCTACACGTCGCACTGTCGGCTTTCGTCGGAACTTGTCGCCGGCACTTTGAATCGTGGTAAAACTCATTCCTTGGTTGCATATACTGGTTGATTACCCGTTGTGTGTTGATATTTGAGGGAAGAGGCCAGATTCCCGACCTTTCGAGGTTTGTTGATAGGCTAAAATTCTTAGAATCCGTCCTTGGAGACTTGTGTGAATTGTTCAAGCCGATGTTTGATAGGATTGAGGGTTGTAGGCCCTTGGGCACAATGTCAAACCCAAAGAGTGTTAGCTCAGACTCGGAAGAGACCAGTTCTAACAGGTATCGAGTCGTGAGGCGCCGAACCCATGAAAAGGTCTCTGTGGGGAACTCCAGGGGGTCCTTGGAAGTTCTAGAATCAGGGGAAGCCGGGGTCGCCCACTCTGGTGTCGGGGAAGGACGGGATCAGCCCCATGAAATTGTTGCCTGAGCTCAGGAGGTCGAGCTAGGAGAGGGGGAGGAAATGGATGACCCCGAGTATGAAGCGGTAGGGATTTCCTACTCTCTCGATAGAGAGAAATTCGCTACCCTTCGGCGGGTGTACCAGATCCTGAAAGGGGTAAAGTGTAGGGTTTCCAACTCTAAGAATTGGGTGTGCTCGGCCAGGGAGAGGGAGATAACGATCTTCGCGTGCACTGGCCAACGATCTTCGCATGCCGTTTCCTCGACCAGTTAGAGAAATTCTGCAGAGTTTAAGCCTCTCTCCCGGACAACTCCCACCAAACGCCTGGCGAATCAGGGCAGGTTGTATGATCCTCTGGAAGATCATCCATGGAAGGGCTACTGGTACTTCTTAGGTCGGTCGACGGGACTTGATCTGATCTATGAGCTTCCGTCCTCACACAAGAACTGGAAGGACCGATTCTTCTTCATTAGCGGAGAGGGCTGGAAGTTCTGCCCCTGAGAGACAAACTTCTTTGCTCGGATCCCCAGGCAATGGGGTTACCCAAGTAAGAAGGGTATGTTCTTTTCCCTGAGTCTTCCATTTTTTGTTTGTTTCATGTGTCGTCCGTTCTGACTTAGGTATCCGACGGGTGTCAGGTCGGGTTAAGCCCCTTCTGTCTGCAGAGCACAAGGCGGCTATAAAGAAGGTCCAAGAGTACGAGTTTCGGACCGCCAAAGACCTGGTGACGGTCGAGGTGCTCACCCAGTATCTCTTGGGGCCCGAACCGACTAGAGAGGCCTTGGCCGCAAACGTGAGAGGAGTGAGTAGATTTTTGTTTTCGTTATGCTGATCCTTGTCTGACTTTTTTGACTACTCTTTTGCAGATCGCTAGTCTCCTGTGGTTGGTCAGGCCAATCCCGCAACAACCCAGTTCGATCCTCCAGCACCTCAGCCAACTCTCGAGCCAGAAGCGATGAGCTTCGATATCAACTACTTGGCCAGAAAGAGGGCAATGGCGGCGACGAGCGCCTCAGGATTTAAATGCCAGAAGACCGCCGAGGCCGTGGAAGCAGAAAAGGAACTCCCCCCTCCTCCCAAGAAGGTGTCCCCCCAAAAGGGGAAGGGCCAAGTCTCCGTGGTCGTCAAGCCCCCTCCAAGGTATTCAGAGGGATCCCAGCCGAAGCGCAGCGCAGTCGTGCTAGCAGACACCCAGGCCCGCGCCAGTCCGGCTGCTTCTGCCCCGACCAATGTTCTAGACAACTCGGATATGGCCTGGGAGAGGGCAGCAAATGCAATAAAGCCCTCGAACATTACGAGGCTGAGCAAGCATCCGAGCTCGCGACTGATCAGGGACACAAACCATGATCTGTTTAAGGTGAGCCCGTGCAGTTGTCATTTCGTTCTGCCTCAACCTGTGTGTAGTCTTTTAACTTTTAACTGTTCAATTTTCAGTCTCTTGCCAGGGTCATGGCTCTGGGCCACCGTCTAGGGACTTCGGAGAAAGCCCTTTAGGAGGAAAAGGCAGCCAGCTCAGCGCTCATCCAGGAGGTTCAATGCCTGAAGGGCGACGTCTCCACTGCCCGTGCCGAGAGGGATTCTGCTCTAGAAGAGCTTCAGTCGGCTCGCAAGGCTCGCAAGGCAGGCTAACAAACTGCTGCTGAACTTCTAGGCCGAGGAGGCCAAAAGGCACGAGCTGCAGAGGACCATAGCGGCCTTTGGCGAAGAGCTCAAGAAGGCAAGGGCCGAGGCCATTCAGGAGTTTAAGGATGAGGATGACTTCTAGGCCATACTGGAGCCCACTTTTCTCCAGGGCTTTGAAGCAGCCAGGAAGAAAACGTCCACGAAATATCCTGACTTGAACTTCCCAGGTTTGGATCCCCTTCATGAAGTCCCGCCTATAGATGATCAGGATGCCGCAAATCAGGTGGTCGAAAAAGTCCAGACCACCGAGACCAGGCAGGAGGCCACTGTGGTGGGGCAGAGCAAAGGGGCTTAGCAGGCTGTTGTCGAGGAGGAGGGACAAGCTGCCGAGCAAGCTCAGTTGTGAATGTAGTTCGGGCCCCCTTGTTTTGCTTTGCTGGTCGTTTTCCTTTTCTTCCTTCTTTCTTTCTTTTTTTTTTTTTTCTGAAGCGGCGTTTTGCCCTTTGTATTCTTCCTAGTATTAATGAAAATTTCTTCTTACACCTCAAGTTTGTTGCATTTACTGAACGCTTGATTGGAGTGGCTTGTAGAGTGCTTGTGGGTTTTTCTCGTCTTTGCATGATTGACTGTCTTTTTTGAGCCATTTTCTACTTGGCGGGCCGAACAGGTTCTGTGCTAATGCCATGCTACGCCATAGCCACAAGGTCGTCCGATCCTGCTCGATCACGTGGACCAAGCAGATTCTGTTCCATTGAAAGACCGTCTGAATTGCTCAGCCACGTGGACCGAGCAGATCCTTTACCATTGCCATAAATGCCATCTGGCTCTGCTCGGCCACGTGGACCGAGCAGATTTTGTGCCATTGCCATAAAGGTCGTCTAGCTCTGCTCGGCCACGTGGTCCGAGTAGATTCTGTGTCATTGGCATAAAGGCCATCTGGCTCTGCTCGGCACGAGGGCCTAGCAGATTCTATGCCATTGCCATTAAGGTCGTCTGACTCTGCTTGGCACAAGACCCGAGCAGATTCTATGTCATTTCCACGCAAGTAGACAGATTCTATGTCGATTCTACGCAAGTAGACAATTGCTGAACAGTCGTTTTTATTGATATCCTAGTGAATTACAATTATAAGACTTTCAAGAGTAGTACTTTCTTAGATGCTCTGCGTGTCACGGGTGCAGGAGCTCCTTGCCTTCTGAATTCTTCAACCTGTACATCCCCTTCCTAGTACTGTCGACCACCTCGTAAGGTCCTTCCCAATTGGGTCCGAGCTTGCCCTCTCTGGGATCTTTGGTGGACTGATTGATTCTCGTCAAGACAAAGTCTCCGATCTTGAAGTCTTTCGATCGAACTCTAGAGTTGTGGTACTGCCGCATCTTCTGCTAGTAGGATGCCACTCTCATGGCTGTCTGTAGCTCCTTTCCTCCAATAGATCTAGGTCTATATTCATAGCTTTGCCGTTGGTCACGGGGTCGAACAGCACTGTTCTGGGGCTGGAAAGGCCGATCTCTACCGGGATGACAGCTTCGGTGCCAAAGGTAAGCGAGAACAGCGTCTGCCCCGTTGACACTCTCTTCGTCGTTCTATAGGCCCAAAGGATGTTAGGGAGCTCCTCCGCCCACAAGCCCTTGGCCTTCTCCAACTTTGCCTTAAGAATCTTCAAGAGAGACCTGTTGGTAACTTCGACTTAGTCGTTAGCTTGAGAATACTCGAGGGACGAAGCATGGTGGCTTATTCCCAGGTCAGTGCACAGTTGGTTGAACTGTTTGCCCTCGAACTGCTTCCCGTTATCCGTGATGACAACCCTGGGGATTCTGAACCTACACACAATATTCTGCC
This sequence comes from Euryodendron excelsum, assembly GCA_033060915.1. NCBI lineage: Eukaryota > Viridiplantae > Streptophyta > Magnoliopsida > Ericales > Pentaphylacaceae > Euryodendron > Euryodendron excelsum. The sequence continues at coordinate 8,338,476 of CM065398.1, read as the reverse complement.
ACAAGAACTTCTTCATCTTCTCCTCAGTGATCATCGGTAGGGCCTCTACCTCCGCCCACTTTGTGAAGTAGTCGATCACCACCACAGCGAACTTCGTCTGTCCTTTGCCTAGTGGCAACAGTCTCACGATGTCGATCCCCCACTGGGCGAAGGGCCAGGGGGTCTGGATCGGGGTCAGCTCTTGAGAGGGCAATCTCAGAATGTTGGCAAACCATTGACACTTGTCACATTTCTTGACGAATTCTTGGGCATCTCTCTCTATGGTGGATCAATAATAAGCCTCTTCTTCATTGGCACAGCGGTATGGTGTGTCCCATTTTGTAAAGAATCTCATTCTGTATAAGGTACCTGCTCGAACGGTACTAAATTCGCCTCGCTTCGTTCCGGTCTTCAGGCAGGGTTTTGTTCTCCAAGAAACTCCTGATTTGGGTCATCCAAGAGATTTCGAGCTCGATCTAGTCAACTTTCGGGCTTTGGATGCTCGGTGAATCAAGAATCTCAATTAGAACGTTCAGGTCCGGCTCGTTCAATGAGGCAATCCTGGCTAGCCGGTCTGCCTCTTCGTTATGCAATCTTGGGACACGCTCCAATAGGATCTTCACGAATCTCCTAGCCAAGCTCCTCGCCACTTGGCAATACTGCTTCATGTTGTCTTCTCTGGCCTCATACTCTCCCTGAACTTGCTCCACTACCAATTGAGAGTCGCTTCGCACCACTATCGGTTCGACCCCCATTCACCGAGCTATTCTGAGACCGATAATGAGTGCTTCGTATTCAGCAGCGTTGTTGGTGGCAGAGAACTTGAAACGGACAGTATATTCCATATTGTAACCATCCGGGGTGACGAGAACCACTCCGACACTACCAGAATCGTGAGTGGAAGAACCATCAACATTAAGGACCTAGTGGCTGTCAGGTAAGCCAGCTTCAAGGGGGGCAGGGGGTGGGTTAGTGAATTCTGCAATGAAATCCGCAGCAGCCTACCCTTTGATCGCCAGTCGAGGTCGATAGTGGATGTCGAACTGACTGAGTTTAACGGACCATTTCACTAAGCGTTGTGACATTTCTGACTTGTATAGAATGTTCTTCAAGGGCTGGTCAGTGAGTACCACAATCGTGTGGGCTTTGAAGTAGGGCCTCAAGCGCCGAGCTGCAGTCACCAGCGCGAGGGCCATGAGTTCCATCTTTAGGTACCATTCTTCTGCTCCATGCAAGGCGCGACTGGTGTAGTATAATGACTTTTGGATCCCCCTTCTCGGATAAGAGCTGAGCTCACTGCTGTCGCCGACACTGCCAAATAGAGAAATAATTCCTCCCCCTGGACAGTTCGGCTGAGCAATAAGATTGAACTAAAATTTTGTTTAAGTTGACCGAAGGCTACTTCACACTCCTTGTTTCACTCGAACGCCTTGCGTAGAATTTTGAAGAACGGAAGACACTTTTCGATGAACCGGGAGATGAATCTGTTCAGGACTGCGACATGTCGTGCCAGGCGCTGAACATTCTTTGTCGTCCGAGGCGCTTGCATGTCAATGATGGCTTGAATCTTTTCTAGGTTCGCCTCAATCCCCCTTTGTGAGACCATAAAGCCTAGGAACTTCCCTGAGGCAACGCCAAATGCACATTTAGCGAGATTAAGCTTCATCCAGTACTTGTGGAGTGTTTGGAACGTCTCTTCGAGATCCCGTAGGTGATTGGTGGCTTCCTTGCTTTTCACCAATATGTCGTCTACGTAAACTTCCACATTACGTCCAATCTGTGATTTGAACATGAAGTTGACCAGCCGTTGGTATGTTGCCCTTGCATTCTTTAGCCCAAACGACATGACGTTGTAGCAATAAAGCCCCCGGTCTGTGATGAAAGCTGTATGCTCCTAGTCGCGCTCGGCCATCCGAATCTGGTTATAGCCTAAAAAAACATCCATAAAAGTTAGCATTTCATACCCTGCGGTAGAGTCGACGAGAAGGTCAATGGTTGGCAAGGAGAAACTATCCCTTAGGCACGCTTTGTTCAGGTCCGTGAAGTCAACGCACATCTGCCATTTTCCATTGGACTTCTTTACCATGATGATGTTGGAGAGCCAAGTGGGGTAATGCACTTCTCTTATGAACTTCGCCTGCACCAGCTTCTCCGCTTCCTCAGCAACTGCATCGGTCCTGTTCGGCGCAAAGTTCCTTCTCTTCTGCTTGACAGGCCTAGCCTCAGGGTCAATGTTCAAGTAATGAGCTACTACTTGTGTGTCAATACCAGGCATATCTTCGTGAGACCAAGCGAACAAGTCAACGTTGTCCCTCAGAAAATCCCACAGTTGCTGCTTCAACTCTTCGGGTGCGGCAGCCCCAATCTTCACTATTCTGTTTTGCCCTTGGGTCCCGACTGGGACATCTTCCAGTTCTTTCGTAGGCTCGCCCCTTCTGACTTCCTCTTTATCTCTTGGTTCGAGCTCTTCGATAACCAAGGTCTCCCTGTTAAGTTCTCCTTTGAGGGAAGCCATATAACATTCTCGTGCCTCCTTCTGGTCGCCCCTGGCACATCCGACCCCAGTGTCAGTTGGGAACTTGATCCGGAGATGGTATGTGAAAGTGACTGCTTTGAACTGGTTCAGAGCAGTTCGGCCAATGATGGCGTTGTATGCTGATGGGCAGTCCGCAACCAAGAAATGGACCATCTTCGTCGTCCAGTGTGATTCCATCCCAAGGGTCACCGGTAAGGTGATGGACCCGAGAGGGACCACCCGGTCTGCTATAAAGCCGACCAGGGGGGAGTTGACTGGCTTCATCTTTTTTTGGCCGATCTGCATCTTCTCGAAGGCTCCCTGGAACAGGATGTCGGCCGAGCTGTCGCTGTCGACTAAGATTCTCCAAGTTTCGAAGTTGGAGATCACCGCGGAGACGACCAAAGGGTCATCGTGTGGTTGGTGTAGCTCAGCGGCTTCTTCCTCCGTGAAGGTGATCACGAGGCCTTCAGTCTTCGTCTTCTTGCTCGCTGCCCCGACCAGCATTACTTCTGCTTCGGTTCGGATGTCCCGAACGTGCTCCTTTCTCGCTGAAGAGGACTCCCCTCCTCCAGCGAATCCTCCTGCAATGACCCTTATCTCTCCAATGGGCTGGGTGGTTGTTTCTGTCCTTGTTGGGCTGCGTCGTTTCCCCCGTGTTCGGTCTCGGCCGGCCACTTAGAGACTGAATCTTCCCCGTTTGATTAGATCCTTGATCTATTACTTCAGGTCAATACAATCCTCCGTGCCATGGCCATGATCGCGGTGGAACCGGCAGTATCTCCTCCTATTCCTCATGCTCGAGGGTGTCTTTAGAGGCTCAGGCCATTTCAGGTTCGGGTCGTCCCTGATTTTCATCAGGACATCCTTCAACTTCGTCGTGAGTGGGGTGAATGCTCGGTCTAGACCGCAATAATGCTCGCGTCTTTCCTCTCCCCCACTTCTTGCCCGGTTGCTTGTCCTACTCGCCTTCGTCTCCCTTTCCTCGTTCGAGGTACCACCCGACCTATTCTTTTTAGCGCGCGAGTCGCTCCCTTCGTCAGTATCTCGCCTAGCGCTCATGGCATCTTCGGCATTCATGTGCTTCTGAGCGCGAAGTATCAATTCGGCCATGTCTTGGGGTGGCCTCTTCGATAAAGAGAAGAAGAATTTCCAACTTCTTAGGCCGCTCATGAACGCCGTGACGGCCACCTTATCGTTCACTGCCAGAGTCTCTTGGTTAAACCCCCCCACATACTCCCGCAACATCTCTTCCTTTTTCTGCCTCACAGTCAACAGGCACGCCGCGTGCCTCCTTTGCCTCTAAGCCCCAATGTAGTGGCTCACAAAGAGCTTGCTAAGTTCTTTGAAGGTGGAGACTACCGCCGATTTGATTTTGTTGAATCAAGTTCATGTCGAACCTTTCAATGTGACTGGGAAAGCTCTGCACATGATCTCATTCGGCACTGCTTGCAGGTGCATGAGCGCCCTGAATGTCTCTAATTGGTCCACCGGGTCTTTGGATCCATCGAACGCGTCCAAAGTCGGCATTTTGAACTTCAGGGGGAGTGGGTAGTCTATCACCTTCTGTGTGAACGGGGAGGACGTTCGGCCAATGAGGGCATCCACGGTGTTTGGAGCTTTGGCCTCCACAGCGGCCAAAACTACTGCCATTTGAGCTTGCATGGCTCTCAGTTGTTCGTCCCAAGCATGAGAGCTCTCTGACTTGTCGCCTACCATCTCTGTCCTCGATAGGATGGCGTGGCTCATTTGTGCTTCTTCAATGTAGGGCTCGCACCGAAGGAGAGGGTCCTCAACCCGTCCTCTATAGCCGTTTTTGTTGTCATTGGGGGAATAGATGGATCCTTGTCGACCTCCTGCTCCTCTTGTTCTTCCGTCGACCGGTTGGGCCGTGGTGGAATCTCTACCAGAGGAATTGGGGCTCGTTAGAGTAATTCTGCGTTTTGACGGACTAACTATTGCATGCTGGCCATCATGTCAGCGACCGTCTTCTCCAAGACGGCTATCTTCTCTGCGCTGAAGTTGGGCATCGAGTTTACTTCAGGAAGGGTGCTAATCCCAGACCTAGTCAAGACCATGAAACACCACGAGGATAGTCGTTACTACAGATGGCGCCAGCTAATGATGCAACAAACTCGTGATGGCTTGCTCCTAGGTCCGGGATAAACTCCCCTCTAGCTAGTCAGTGATCTCTTGCACTAAACTCACCGGTGTGGTGACAGCCAAAGGCCCTCCGGTATTCAAGTTAGATTCCAATGGATGAAGTTGATAATGAGAAAAATAATTCCTTAGGGTTCCCTCATGGGTCGTGTGTGCTAGCGTACCTGCAAAGGGGTTGAGTTTTCCCCTTATATGTCTGCATGGGAGTAGTACGTGGCCTCTCCACATGGCGGCCTTTAGTTGGGAGATTAGAGCGGTGTCAAAACACTTGAGAGGGTCATCCCTACACTCTAGGGTGGCGTGTGTCAGAACGGTGTCAAAGGCATGGCGATTGTTGCTGGTACACGCCACACCCACGCTCCTAATGTATGTTAGGGTGTCCGGTGTCCAGTATGGACCCTATTGACACGATCGTGGGCCGACGCGATCGGAGTGCACTTCCGAGAGTTCATTCTGCTTGGGAGGTCGAGGACGAACCGTTGAGAGATCTGGTCAGGTAAAGGCCAGATGGCATGAAAATGTCGTGGTTTGGTCGGTGCCGGTGGACTGATAATGAGAAACCCGGTCTGATAAAAAAACTATCATCACCATTAGATATTGCTGAATCACTAATAAAACAAAATCTAAATTCACAGAGATCCTATAGTGAAGCACAATACATTTATGCCAAAATAAAGACAAACTTTTACAGGAAGCGTTTATCTGAATGATTATCAACCAGGAAAGCTCAGACCCACAAGACTTCCAAGCTGTAGAGGTGCGTTTGGCTGGTTAAGTGTGCGATGGTTGCAAACCACACTTAGGGAACATGATTCTTATCCATAAATCAAATCAATTACGAAGTTAGAAAAGCATGCTTAATATTTACTATGTCTGGATTATTTTGCAAATAAGTCCAGGAATAAAATCAAAGCCCCTAAGTTTAATTGAACACCATTCCCATCAAATGACAGGTAGATTATGATTTGTTCCAACGACTCCTTCACTTTCTTAGTTAACCTTGATACTCTCATAAAGCAGCTTGGGATGTTCAATTAAACAGACAAGAGAACGACGTCGGAATGAGAAACTTACTCTCAACGCAAAAGGGCAAAGGAAAATCTCCACCATGCCATACACTTCCAAGCGAACCTCGTATGGAAACCTACTGTAGCTTTAAAATTAAAAAGAAGACTATGCAAACCTCTGACAGAGAAAATTGACTAGGTTGCATTCTAAAAGGAATCCTTGCATCACAACTATACACATGTCCTATGGATATGTATAAAGCAGAAAAGATAAACGATAAACCTATATAGATATGTACATGTACCAAATGCTACACCAAATCACATATGCTAAGCTTATTTTCCAGATTCATTTTTTGTACTAGGAATGGAAGAATTTTTCCAAAACAATTCCAAATTTAACAGAGAGAGCCTCAGAACTGGAATTCGCTCTCTTTCTCTTCAATGCAAAATTGCAGAGTAAATCTAGTAGAATACTAAAAAGTATGTCTCAATAAACTTAAGAAGCATGAACACAGCGATTCTTAATTTGACAGTCAACTTTAGTGATCAAGTATAACCTAAAAACTGCTCTCGCCTTTTTTTTTTTTTTTTTTTTTGTGGTTTTGATTAGTAGGAAAGTGCTCTCACTTCATTTTTGAGAAAATAATGAATCATAACCACTCAAACAACTGAACAAGTGCAACAAAACAAAAATCAGCATTACTAGGCAGAAAAAAAAAAATGAGAGACAGAAACTTAGAGAAATCAACACTTCATAGCTCATTGAGCATCAAACAGGAAAGAACTGAAGAATTAACCAGCCTGTCCTATGCACTCCGAGATGTTGAATTAGTCAAATTGCAATTCAATCCCTTTGCCTCATCAATAAACATGCATAAATAAAAGGTAACCTGACTAAAAGTAAAATGAACCTGAAGGCATCATGTCCAAATTAAAATTTTGGCAACGCATATGGATGTGTACATTCTACCAAAACTGTCCATACCTACGAGCTGCTTGAATTGGATGGAAAACACAAAATAATTCTCCTTGTTTGATGCAAATGAATAATATAGAACAAAGAAAATGTGATTAGATGCTAAATCTGCTCAAAAGATATTCCTCCCCTAATACAAGCACAGTAGTGAAACCATTGGAGAATTTCTTTTGATAGCAAAACCTGAACAATTGAACATGGAGTCTCCTCTCCAACGTTAAGATTAGAACCTCTCCTCCAACATACCATTTCTTACTAGCTTCATGGTGATTTCTGCAATTTGACAACAACCAAATCCTTTGGATGGAAAAATTGAATGCTGAAAACCTATCGAGTAATACAACTCTTGTTACAAGTGATCTGTGGATCCTCAAGGCGAACATTCTATAAATTCTTTAAACCCTCCACTCCATGAAATTAGGTAGAAAATTCTCGACAATCTGCTTTCCTTTTGTACAAATTCAGCAATTCAGGTAATTCGATGCAATACTTAGTTACAAACTTATTTAAGAACCTTTTCTCCTCCGATATAATGACAGTACTCAAGGTGAAATCCTTCTTAATCAGACCCTTTGATAATAAAGCCTGAACAACCAAACACCGAGGAGTAGTCCAATTCTCCAAGCTATGCAAAAAAACAACAGGACATCCCACAACATCCGATGCATCCCATCCCATTTTGTTCACGAGAAAATCCATCACCCGTTCTATTTTCTCCTCGGAAGCTGCCATGCAAGCGGGTGTCTTCTTAAATGCAGAAAGAATCTCGTTGTCCGACCAACCCCACTTCCTATAAAGCTCCGATTTCCGTTCCCATGTACTTAACCCAGTCAATCCATGGATGGCACGCATAAAATTACTCTTCAATGGATCGAAGCCCATTCCCTTAATCTCCTCGATAATAGCCCTGAAACGGTCGGGGGTTTGCATAAAAGCTCTAGGTTGGGTCCTAAGGAAGAGCAAAATCCTCGAGTCTGACACGCCAAGGCCTTGCAAGACCGCGATATTGGGTGCCATGTACTTGTGCAAGTCAGTCTTGAGGACCCAAGTAGACCTTTTGATAGCAGCAATAACATTCTCATCGGTGTGAAGCACACTCTTAAGGAACTGATATGAAGGGATGATTTGGTTCTCTAGGCTACGCCTAAGGACGGGCAGGTCTAAAGTCAATATCTTGACAAGGTCGACAGCCGAAAGGCCTATAGAGTTGAAGAAGTCTAATTTGGGTTTTAGGGTTCTGTCTGGGTTGTACAACAGCAGTTCTGGTCTTTTTTCCATGAGGTTGGAGATTTGAGTTTCGGTAAGACCGTAGGTTCTGAAGGGAGTGACAACTCTCGCGTAGTCGTCATCTTGTTGTTGACTCTCTGAGGTTTCAGAACAGGCTTTCTGCGAGAAGAAATGGGATTTCAGAGAAGGGTAAACATTTGGTAGAATGAACAATTGGTTTGATTCTATTTCTAGAAGACCAGTCCTCCGATACTGGAACAGAAACCGCAACCTAAGCATCATTGTGGAACAGAAAAACCAAATTGAAATTTGTAAAGCACGATTTTGCTGAAATCACCAACCTTTTTGTGAATATGCGAGCTTTGTGTTTGATTCTCTCTGCCTTCGGATCTGGAGGTGGTCGGAGGAGTCGGAGAAGCTGCCGAGTCTGAAATGCATGCTCAATTTCTGTCTAGAGATTGCAATTGGACTCGAGAGAAAACTGAATCCCGCTTCACCCGCCCCTTATGGAAAGGATTTGGGTATGAATAAACGTATTGGGGGGGGGGGGGGGGGGGGGGGGGGGGGGGGATTACACGAAGGAAAACAAAGTAATTTAGGATACCCAACCCCAAATTTGTCCTCAATATTATGAAATTTTTAAATATTTATATTATATTTAATTATATAAAATATTTTTAAAATATATTAAAGTTTTAATGTTATTTCTATTTTTGAGTTTTAGACTATTTTTTAATTTTATATTGTACTAATAGACTTTTTCCAACCTATCCCGTTTGTTAAACTTGGATGAATAGTTTAATTTAGTAAAAACTTTATTCAAGTAATTATTTCTTCAAGTTTTTTTCATCTTTTTTTGCAAATTGAGTTCCATTTATAGTTTTGCAAATCAAATAAAACAATGCATATTAATTTTATCATATTGAAAAAGAGGATGAATTGTGCTTTAAGTCACACAGAGCGGGTTTTGGTGCAGATACGGGAGTAGAAACAAGAGTATAAGAACGTTCTATATTAAAAAGATTAAAAATAAAAGCGTTCTTAGAATGTGTACATATATATTTATTTATTTATTTTAATAAATATTATATTTATATTTAAATAATTTTTTTTTTATGCATCAATTTATTGTCTCTAACTACTAATATACATTAAGTAACCAGAAAAAAAGTATAATTGTTAGACTCTATATTATATATATATATATATAATATATATAAAATGTATAGTGAAAGTCTTTATTTTGCTTAGAACTTAACGTTAATGAAATTTTTAATGTAAGCACCAACTCGAACGATGAGAATGCTGAGATTGGTCAGAAGCGTCTGCATTGAATGATAAAGCTGAGGGCCGTGCATTGTTTCCCGTGCAATAAGACAAAGCCTTTGCAAATATATATATATATATATATCACTTCATGTATACACGAATTGCAAATATGACCTCTCTAAATTCGAATCCTCCGTCCTTGTCTACGTTAGCAACAACTTTGACTCTAATTGCTTTTTTTTTTTCTTATGTTACCACAATCTAGTTCCTTGATTTTTCATACATGTGTTCACTTCTCTCTCTAACGTTTTCTTCTTCATAAGCAAAGAATATGGAAATTTGGAATATAGAATATTTGGAGTTGCATTTTTTCCTGACAAGAGAGAATAGCTTTTCTTTTATTTCTCTTTCAATACCTGATTTTGCATTTTTAGATTCAGTAAGTGCAATTGCTGACTTCTCATCTTTCACCAAGAACTAAACAAGTAAAATGAAGGAATTCTCGTCCCAAAAAGAGAAATTCATTTATGACAGAAGGATTATCTTTCTGCTCATGGTATTTAGCAAGACCAAATTAAATGAAGGGTAGTAGTTTCTTGCGTCTTTATTCTTGTTTATAAATATCCACTAATGAAAAACAGAAGAATAGATTCGAAAGATGAAAGCTACTGGGAGAGAGAACTAAACAAAAGATATTGTCACATATATATATCTGCATGTATAGGCATAAGGTATATTAATTAGGAGGAAGAGAGTGCAAAACAAGAAGAGAAAAGAGAGTCAGCGAACATAAAAAGTTGTGTAACGGCAAGGCTCTACGTTACTTCTCTGTACACGATTAATACGGCAGCAAAAAACTCATGACAAGTTTTCATTCGAACACCTCATCAACCACACCAAACATGACAGTAGCAAAATCATGCCCGTGAGATATAACATGGATTTGCGAATTGTTTCAAAATTTGCTCTAAATTTGCCGATCCGCGAACCAGAGCGCGGTCCGCCACTCACCTTAAGGTGACGGATTATGTGATTTAGGTTGGGCCAAATTTATGTTTCTTTTGGTAAATGCATCAAGTTTATGATATTAATACTAATTTCCATTCTTGGCTCATGGTATTTTTCCGGGCCATATTTGCATTTTCAGGATCTTTGGGAGTCGTTCTTTGTCAATATGAGGCTTCCTTATTCCTTGCGGTAAAAGAAAAAGTTGAAAAGGAGGTGTGCCGAGCATGCACAGACAGAGTGCTTTGGAATTACCAAACACCCCAGCCAAATTTTTGTTAAGCTAGTCAAGCAATTTATTTAGTGAGAAAAATTATTTTTCAAACGCAAGGCCTTAGTACATAAATATAGACAGGTCTTTTTTTTTTTTTTTTTTTGGAAACACATCTGACTCAATTCTCATCAATTAAAAACGAAACACAACACAGCAGAAGCAACTATTCATTATCTCATCTCTATCAATAATAACATAGCAACAAGTAATTCTAAGAGCACGAAGTTTCGGAATAACAAAAATTGTTCGTTGATACATTGTGGCGAAAGAACAATAAATAGTCCAACTAAAGTGAAGTATTCGAAGTACAAGTCATACGAAAAAACATCTACCCCTACCTACATTGAATAGAGGTTACTTATGTCACCAATTTAGCAAGGTCTCACTGTCTTTTCTCTTTTTCTTTCTTACCGGTTAACAAGTTGGCATATTCAAGACTTGCTCTTGTTAATTTTTGACAGCAGGAAGTTGTCTCTTTGTTGGCCTATCATTTGTCATAGCCTTTTTAATCTTTCCTTCACCATCTCGTTGGCCTTTTTTTGGCAGATCCCATCTTTTGGCAAATTGCTAGGAATACATTCAATGAAAGGTCATGAGGTTCCTAAAAATTCTCAATCTTCGTTATCAGAAATCCTATCCAAATGCTCCTGGTTTGCGTTCTCATGAAGCTCAAACCTTTTGTACCCGACTCCATATATGTATTTAAATTGATATAACAATAGATAAGAAAGCAAAAAAACAAAAACATTTTAAAGTCATGTCAGTACACAAAGTAAACTTTTTTCTCCATGAATATGCTATAAATTTTTTTCTCCATGAATATGCCCCTTGCTTCAAATTAGATGCTGCCATGCCAATCAGACAGTACAACTGGCGAACAGGGATAATTCCAATAGACTCAGTTCAAATGGAGAACAAAGATTGTTATTCATTATCTTATTCAAGGACCTGATGGGAATAAACTTGCTTGCCATTTCAATTGTTGGTATGACCGGTTCAGATTCGGATCGGTTTGGATGTCCATGAGCATGCTCTAACCCAAAGACCCACCCATCACTTGTGTTAGATAGTTTAAACATACTCCCACTTATCTTGGTGGTTAGAGTGGTTGTTCAAGCATACTTCCACTTTTCTTGATGGTTAGAGCATGTGGCAACCACCAAGAAGTAGAAATGATAGATCCATTCCACACTTATAAATGCTCAAGAAAAGAGAAGCAAGATTTTAGTGGCTGCATTTTGTGTGTGCAAGAGTGTATGAACAATTCTCTCAGTGTCTCTCCCAAAATACACAATCAAGATAGGCTCTTGAGTTGTAATTAGTGTGGATGCTTTTAATTTTTTGAGAAGATTTGATTGCATTCCACCGCAGATAGATTTACAAGAGAATGCAGGTACACATGGAGAATTTTTTAGATCAAGATCAGCTCTTTCGGACTTGCTTTCGAACACGCTTCAAAAGGTAAACTCAATTACCACTTCTACTTTAAATGTAGACAGATTCTACATTGGTATCAGAGCCATTGAAAGTGGATGATTGCATGTGTTTTCATATATTGTTTTTCAAAAAAATTTCGTTGGAGCTTTAATGGCTGTTTGAAGAAACGTTCTTCGTTTGGCCTGAAATTTCAGTATGTTGCTGAGACTAGCTCGTGCCGGATCTCTGAGTTCAAGCACAAGAGAAGCGGTGGTGCTACTAATGCTGATAAGAAACGTTTTGATACTGGATCCAGTGGCACTAAAGCTGCCAAGTATAAAAAAAGAGGCAAGAGAGGTGGTAAGAAAGATAAGGCCAAGATGAAGTGTTATAACTGTCAGCAGCTGGGATACTTCACTCATGAGTGCACCGAGCCAAAGAAGGTACTTCCCATTTATGTTTATCGCATTAACTGTTTTGTGTTTGGCTAAGTTTTGATTACTTATTCTCCTTAATTATGGGTCATAGACGCAAGAGCAACCGACCATATAGTGAGGAGCAGATTTAGATACATGGAGTATAGCCACGTACTAATAGATAGCAAAAAAAATATACATGGAGAACAAATCCAGTGTGGATGTCATTGGGATTGGAACCCATCGGTTGGATTTGAAGGGTGGTCGCATTCTTGACCTTTATGACGTACTTTATGCACCAGGGATACGGTGGAATCTGTTTTCAGTTACTAGTTTGCTTAGTCTCGGTTATCGTTTCTGTTTTGAGACTCAGCTTGTATGCATTTATCATAGGTCCGTCTACTATGGTTCTGGATATTTGATAGATGCTTTTATTTTTCTGAATGTTAATATTTCTAATATAAATGATGCTTTAGAATGTACAATTTCATTTAATGTTTCTGTGCATAATTCTTCTATTGATTCTGTGAGATGGCATTCCAGACTAGGACATATTGGACATGACAGAATGGTTAAGCTAGCTAGAGAACGTCTTTTAGATTCATTTGCTAGTGTCAACTTGTAAGTTTGTGAGAGTTGCTTTCAACGAAAAGTAACCAGAAAATCTTTTGACAAGGCTCAAATAACATCTTTTTCATTACAAGTTATTCACTTGGATATTTGTAGTCCCATGAATGTGAGGGCAAGACATGGTGCACCTTATTTTATCACATTTATAGATGACTACACACTTTTTGGTTATGTCTATCTGCTCTCACATAGATCAGAAGTATTAGATTGTTTTAGACGCTATATTCTTGAGGTAGAAAATCAGTTAGACAGGAGTATTAAGGCTGTAAGGATTGTTCGTGGCCGTGAGTATCTATCTGAGTTATTCCGAGAGGTCTATGAGGATAAGGGTATACTTAGACAGTTAACTTTTCCAGGTACTCCGCAAAAAAATAGTGTAACAGAGAAACGAAACTGCACTTTGTTAGACATGGTTAGGTCAATGATGGCGCGGGCTAATCTATCAATATCTTATTGGGGGGATGCCTTGTTGATTGCCACCTACATTCTTAATCGTGTTTTTTCTAAATCTATCCCATCTACCCCTTATGAGCTATGGACGAGCAGGAAGCCTGACTTAAGTCATTTGAGACCGTGGGGTTCGACAGCCTATGTACATAATGCTTATCATAAGTACGGAAAGTTAAGCCCTAAAGAGAAGAAATGTATCTTTATACACTATTCCAAGCACTCAAAGGGGTATGTGTTCATTAGAGAATAGCCAGATGGGAGTGTAACTGAGACGGGGTCACGGGATGCTGATTTTCTGGATAATGTTTTCCCTAGCAAGGGGAAGACGTGGATTTTTATGGGATGGAGGATATTTAGGATCGCACACCAGGTGGACTAGTTGAGACTGAGGGAGAAATTTCTCAACCTCCTAGGGATAGTGGGAGCAATACACCGACTAATATGTTAGTTGATGAGTATTCTCAGGACACTGCATTGCGTTAAAGCACACGTGGGACCATCCCTCGTTGTCGTTATGAGATTAAGAGGGAAGCTTTCATGATAGTTTTACATGATGATGTTGACCCCCTAGGATAGTTAAAGAGGCTCTCTCATCACCTGTTAGAGAGAAATAGATCGTTGCTATGGACGAAGAGATGGATTCTATGAGAGTTAATCAGGTTTAGGACTTGGTTGAACTACCGCCTGAACATAAGGTCATTGGGAACAAGTGGATTCTCAAGGTCAAATGTAAGGCAAACGATTCTATTGAGAGGTATAAGACATGTTTGGTCGCAAAGGGATACACTCAGCGAGAGGGTATTGACTACGAGGAGACTTTCTCCTCGTTAGTTAGATTTGTTTGTCACTCATTTAGATTAGTTACTCATTTAGATTTTCTCCTCAATAGTTAGATTCGCAAAGGGATACACTAGCCAGTGTCACTCATTTAAATTTGGAGCTGTACCAGATGGACGTTAAGACTGCATTCCTCAATGGTGAGCTGGATGAGGAAATCTACATGGATCAGTTTGAAGGCTATGTAGTTGCTAGTTAGGAGCGCAAAGTATGCAAGCTCCGTAGATCTATCTATGGCCTGAAGCAATCATCCAGACAGTGGTACTTAAGATTTCATCAAGCCATTACTTCTAATAGGTTCACAATGATCAAGGGGAACCATTGTGTGTACACTAAATGGTCCAAAGGCAATTTCATTATATTGTCACTTTATGTGGATGATATCTTACTAACTAGTAATGACATGGAGTTGGTTGTTTCCACTAGAGAGTGGTTATCATCCACTTTCGAGATGAAAGACATGGGTTATTGAGTGTAAAGATCTTAAGAGATCGCTCTAAGAGACTTCTTGGTTTGTCTCAAGAGATTTAAATAAAGAAGGTACTTAAGCGATTCAGAATGCAAGACTGCAAACCCATTGATACTCCTGTGGCAAAAGGTGAGAGCCTAAGTCTTGATATGGAACCTAAGACTCCAGAAGAGATAGAGCAGATATACCGAGTACCATATTCCAATGCCGTAAGGAGCTTTATGTACGCTGTAATGTGTACTCACCCTGATATTAGTTATGTTGTTGGGTTAGTGAGTCGATACCAATTGAACCCAAGACCTGCTCATTGGAAAACAATCAAGAGGATACGTAGGTATCTGAAAGGGACTGCAGATTCCGTACTATATTATCAGCATTTGGATAGGTGTTTAGTCGGCCATAGTGATGCTAAGTGGGGAGAAGACCTTGATGAGCAAAAGTCCACATCGGAATATACCTTCTTACTCAGTGGTGGGGCCATTTCATGGAGCAACAAGAAGCAGTCTTGCATTGCCTTGTCCACTATGGAGGCAGAGTTTGTGGCATGCTCGTCTGCTGTACAGGAGGCTGTTTGATTGAAGAGGTTCTTGGATATTTGGATATCGTCACATTTCCTATTGAGACTGTGACTATGCATTATGATAGCATAGCAACACTAGCCTATGCTACAGATCCTAAGTACCATGGCAAGACAAAGAATATTAATATGAGATATCATTATATTAAAAACATGGTGTCACAAAGGGAGCTGATCCTGACTCACATCCTTACGAGTCGCATGTTAGCAGACCCTATGACAAAGTCTATTGATAGAGAGGCTTTTGTCACTCATGTTAGGGCACTTAGATTGCGTAGGTGGTGATGATGTGTAGTTTGTTATCGGTTGATCATTTTGTACCTTTTGGATGTTTGGATATTTTATGTTATAATGCATAATTCAATTCAATAACTATTGTATAGTTTTGTTTATTGCATAAAACATATGAGATTAAGGGTATGTCAGCAGATTGATAGGCTCTCTCACATAAGCTATCGCTTTTGAAGCGAACAAAGTTGAGACGCTATAGGCTATTGTGTCACCCTATTTTTAGATAGGATAAGATCTGATTGTTGAAGATCAATGGTGGTTATTTCCCGGTATCCACCATAACCTATTTAAAAACCAGATGTGATTTTTACGTTTTGTCACCTTCTAAGAGAGCAAACAAATGAGAAACACAAGTTAGGTGCTTGATGAGCGACTAGACTAAGATCTGTACAGTGTTGATATTCTGACATAGGTTTCTCGAGGGAACTATCCATTGTAACATGTATTCATACTATATATGCTAAGCTATCAAATTTAAGGAGGTGAATGAGTCCCTAGTCTCTTTACCGTGTGAGCCCTTATCTATTAATAGTGATCATATATTATTATACCCTCATTATGACTTTTGACTATGCCATGAGGTGAAAGGGTTAATATGCTACTTTGGCATGAAACCTTATGGTCATGATTGATTCGACCTTCTAGACATCACTGGGAAAGCGATTAGTCCTTATCCGAATGGCATGAGGGCAAATGAAGGATTATTATATACATCAGGCATCTATTCATAGCGCGCAACTTACATTCACTTTTCAGTATTGTGATATAAGTATGAATATAGTGCTGACCTCAAGGGGTTAGGTATGCTTCTAGAGGGGATGAAAATACCTGCACCGATGTATTTGACGGATTCGAGGTACATGGGACACTTGTTTCTCATTTGCAGATATGATTGATGTCTCTATGCTAGCGTTTATAAAGTTTGGTGTAAAACTCTCAAAACTTAAGTGTCCTCAGCGGTCGCACGACTTATTTGTTGTATGATCTTACATTATGGTGTTTGGCTAGTTGAGAAATTGTTGTTGTTCTGATGCAAACCCATGTGCAAGTGGGAGATGTTGGTATGACTAGTTCGGGTCGTTTCGAATTTGGACCGATTCGAGCATTCATGGGCATGCCCTAATCCAAAAACCCACCCACCACTTATGTTAGATGATTTAAGCATGCTCTCACTTACCTTGGTAGTTGGGATGATTGTTTAGCATGCTTCCACTTACCTTAGTTCCCACTTACCTTGATAGTTGGGGTGGCTATTCAAGCATGCTCCCACTTACCTTGATAGTTGGGGTGGTTGTTCAAGTATGCTCCCACTTTTTTTAGTGATTGAGGCATGTGACAACCACCAAGAATTAGGAATGGTAAATCCATTCCACACTTATAAATGTTCAAGAGAATAGAAGAAATAAGATTTTAGTGACTTCATTTTGTGTGTACAAAAGTATATGAGCAATTCTTTCAGTGTCTTTCCTAAAACACATAATCAAAATAAAGCTCTTGAGTTGTGATTAGTGTGGATGCTTTTGGCATTCCAGAAAGGCTTAATTGCATTCTACCACAGGTAAATTTACAAGAAAACGCAAGCACACGTGAAAAATTTTTTGGATCAAGATCAGCTCTTTCAAGCTTGCTATCAGATAAGCTTCAAGAGGTAAAGCCGATTACCGCTTCCACTTTAATTGTAGACAGATTCTACATCAATCATGCTAACTCCGAAAACTGTGTAAAAGGAAATCCTATCCCCAATACGTACTTTGCAGGCAAAAGCTTATTGATGTTTGACAATTGGCTTTGTGAAAATATTTTTGGATCTGAGGAATATTCCATGGTTCCTTAACTGGAAATTTTCTTTTTTGAGAGAACATAAAACAAAAAGGTTTGACTTGTAACTAAGCATGCTAGCCAGCCTAGTCTCAGTGCAAACCAAGTATATGAGAGTAATTAAGTCCCATTAATTACAAAATTCATATTACGGCAAGTAATAATATGACCAAATGTCTTTGTGAGACAATGGTACCAATTTGGTATTTGATCTTCATTGTGAGTAATTCACGCTTTTAATCATTTGATATAAGTAGCTCTTACCAGCAACAGTTTATAGCAAGTAAAAATACTCTATGTCCCTCTTCCTCCTCCTCCTCCTCCTCTTACTACAGAAACCCCACTCACACTTGGCTCAGAATAAAAAAATAGATCATTCCACTCATCAATGCTTAATCACAGAGTTTCCAATTTGGTATAGGCAATTGAAGAGTTGAATGGGAGTGGATTTAGATCATCCTTATTTCTAGAAAAAAGATGTATGGGTCTTCAACTAAAAAACAGAGTAGAAAGTCCATCCCTAAACCCCCAAAATATATTTCCAGTAAAAGAAAGGCAACTTCAATTTTACTACCACAAAACAACCAACAATGTAATAGGACCTCCACCAATAACAACTCCAAGTATTATCACATCCAACATCCAAACATCATTTCTATGATAGTAAAAAAATGCCTTAAAGATGGAATACATGTTGAACATACTCATTACCTTGTAGGGAACAAACTTCTCACATTCCTAATTTGTTGCCAATTTGATTCCTTCATAAACCATACTCCTTGCACATCTAATGCTTCTTATACTGCACCATATGCTTCTGACTTCTTAATTTTATCCCTTTGCAGCACTTATAATAGCATGTTAGAATGGTTGAGAAATAACAAGTTTGAGAAAGAGAAATCACAACATGTATTTTTCGCCACATGGAATGCAGTTTTATAGAAGCAATTTTTCAAACATTTTAAGTACATTACTACTTTTACTATAAGACTACACCGATCTTAAAAAAATAAAAAAGCAATCAGTAGTTTGGGATGTATGGATCATGGCCATGAAGTCCACGAATTTGGTCATTTCGATCTTCTCGTAGAACTCCTCGCCCCCACCCTCATCTTCTTCGTTGTTGATGATCACCTGGTCGACAGTTGAACACACTATTGATCAGATAAAAAAGAACTAAATGGATGGGGAAAAAAAAATAAAAGGAATCAGTAGATTTAGGATGGATGGGCGCTGCCAAGTCCACGTACTTTGGCAATTTGATCTTCTTTGTTGTTGATGATGACTTAGGTCGACAATTGAGGTTTCTCCTCAATTTCACCCGCATCACAACAAATTTTATCAAACTTATGGTGGGTTTGGTAAGAGCAACTGTATGCCATTGATCATCGGACATAAAATTTCTTGTAGTAGGAGAGATGTTGTGGTGTTTTGTTTCCGGGTAACAATTGTAAAATGGTCATTTCGAAGTGGTGGCGACATAGAAGAAGACAACGCCCAGGGCAGAGAAGCTTTGGTTTGAACATGTAATATATTTTCTTTATTGTGGGTATTTTCGGAACAGAAAGCGTAAGAAACACTTTGGTAACTTCCCGCATTTTAAAATAATAGAGATAGAGATAGAAATTATCATTTATATAATTTGTATTATTTTTTATTTTAAAAAATTTATTTATTTTGAAATTTTATAGGGGTTAAACCCATTTTAACCTGAACCTCCATTAATTTAAGTGGGATAGGAACGGAGTTGGAAAGTTTAATCTGTCACGAGTTTGAGACGGGATGTAGGGGTAAGGTAGGGTTTAACTTAATCCGTACTGCACTCGCCTGTTGCCATCGTCCAGTCTATTCCTTGTAAACGGAAGGGTCCTTTATTATTAGCAGAATATTAATTAAGCTAAACAACACCAATACCTCTACAGGTTTTTTCACAATTAAGAGGAGATTCCTATGCTAACAATGTTTATTTCATTTGATTTATATAAACACCATCTATCTTAATTACTTTTTAATAAAACGGCAATGCTATACAACAAAATTATACAAAGGCTTTTCATTTTTTTTTAATAAGCTCATCATAATGGCACTAATTATAAAAATGTAATTACTATATTTGTTTGTAGAATTTATATATATATATATATATATATATTTTAGAAGAATAGAATTTTTCTAAATAAAATTGAGGAGAAAAGCTAATACCAACAACTTAAAATCTTAACACGAATAGTGGCTTATTGGAGAGAAGCCATAAATGACCACAAATCGAATGTCATGTGTTCAACTCCCACGAGACCCAAAAACAATCCGGTGATTATTTGCCTATGTGGGTTCATTTGAATGATTATTCGTAAGTTCATTTGAGCTAGTTGTAGTTCCTTGTTATAAAAAAAGAAAAAAGAAGAAAAGAAACTATAAATTTTAGTAAAACTTTTATCCTTGATTTTTCAAATTTCAATGAAAAATCATTTATATACATGAGCATAAACTATAATTAAATATATATCTTTTTGTATCTTCCAATCATATTTTTGAAATAATAATGCATCTCCACCATATTTGGTTGTACATGCTTTTAGTGTTTATTTTCTTCCTTTTTGGTGTTATGGTCGATATTCTTGCTCTGGGGTGTAAAAACACAAAATACATGTATGAAATTTTTCTTTGCTAGAAGAGACTAGTATGAATTAAATAATATAGTGTTGGACTTTTGTCCCTATCATTTTCATAAACCTATTTGGGATCTCTATTATATATGCTCATCCATTCATGCATTGAACAAATGGTATGATATTTTGGAATTGTTTCAGCGAAGCTCTACTAACTCGTTATTGGGATTGTTAGATTCACCGACACGCGGAAGTTTAGAAGCACTCACACAAAAATACAAACACCAAAAAGACACAAAATTTAACGTGGTTCACCCAACCAATTTAGGGTTACATCCACACAGGTTAGAGAGAGATTTCACTATGAACAAATAGGACAGATGATTACAATAGAAGTTACATGACACAAACTCTCTATCCCACAAACCCTCACTATTCTCATTCTCTCATCCTCACAATCTCTTTAATAGAGAATCCTAATCACTGTAACAAAAGGACTCACAGAGGAACAACTCTCTTTTTACCACTCTAGCTCGTCTCCTGACTTAGACCCCTACATCGGGAGCGGTGCTCTCCGGACTTGCCCTTTTGGAGCTTCCCTTGGAGCTTCTATTTGAAGCTTCCCTCTTGCTCTCATCAATGGTGTTGGAAATGACTCTATTTATAGAGAGTCATGGCCATAAACCCCTTGTGTGAATATGCCATGGTCAAGGTAGGTGCCTAACTTAGGCCACCTACCATACCCACCACCTCATGTGTGAACATGTGCTAAGGTAGGTGCTTAACTTAGGCAACTTACTATAACCACCAGCCTCATTCTCCACATGGAGTGGCTAACCCAACAATCACTCCATCCACCTTATATGGGGGATATGCTGCCTTGACCACTGATCCGTCTATTATATCGTCGTCTGACGTTAGCCATCGTCTGCCACACCACCATACTCAAAACTAGTATGGCTTGCACCTTCGTTGAGAAGCCAACACCTCCTTCACAGAGCACTTGTTAATACCCCCTCACTAGAGTGTCTGTCAAACTGCCACACCCACCTGGTATGGCCAACATCTTTTATTCATCAAGGTGTCTGCACCCCCTCAACTGAGATACCTTCTGTGGCTCCATCCTTCCTCCTGCTCGAGCACATCCTGGAGAGATTAATCGCCGCTGTGGGGCAATGGTATGCGGCCTAATCTATATTAATTAAGACTAGATTGCTTAACGGCCCAAATTCAGCACTAAAGAGCAGCCCGACCCAAGCCGCCGATCTTGGCCCAAACTGCGAAAAGCGAACCCAAACCGCTAGCAGTCTTTGAGTATTAAATAGGGAGTTGACCCGCATTAAATGCGCCAGCGACTCCCCACGCGACGGTGTCAATTGTAAGTGGAATTTTTTGGGAAGGCTGGGCCAAACACTCAAGTCCACGTTGATGAGTCCAAACTCTCTGCAAGGAAGTGAAGTTAGAATGGGTCGACCCTTGTTGGGCCAATCACACTCCGATGATTAAGTTAGCAAGCTTAATCAAGAGTAGAATGAATAACAGTTATGTATACTTGGAGTCAGCTGTCCATACCTGGCTCTTAAGGGTTTGGATATTTATAGTGTGATCGATGGAGTGTTTCGCTCCTTGCCTACTAGCAGATCATCATAATGCACCGAAAAACGGCAGCAATTATGAAGCTCTGCCAAAACATCACATCGGCCGTCAATTCAATGTCACCCCATCAATGGATCTTTTAAATCTCTGCCGTCCGCGTGGCCAGGTAACCGTGGAAACGGTCGCACACTCGAAAGGATGCCATAATTACCCATTACAGCCCTTGGCTGTTTGGGAGTTCAAAACGTTGCAAGGGCTAGGGGGCAATTGTGGGGCAATGGTATGCGGCCCAACCCATATGGTTAGGCTCAATCTAAATTAACTAAGACTGGACTGCTTAGCGGCCCAAATTCAACACTAAAGAGCAGCCCGGCCCAAGCCACCGACCTCATGTTGACCTTGGCCCAAATCGTGAAAAGCGAACCCAAACCGCTAGCATTAGCGATCTTTGAGCATTAAATGCGGAGTTGACCCGCATTAAATGTGCCAGGGGCTCCCCACGCAACGTCAACATACACGTTCGGTTAGCTGGATTCCTCAGTGGCGGTAAGGCAGGCCCTGCACGCCGTTAGTCGGCGGTATGTAATGATGCCTACCCAGCAGGCCATGATGATCTGCTAGTAGGCAAGGAGCGAAACACTCCATCGATCACACTATAAATATCTAAACCCTCAAGAGCCAGGTATGGATAACTGACTCCAAGTATACACAACTTTTATTCATTCTACTCTTGATTAAGCTTGCTAACTTAATTATCGAAGTGTGATCAGCCCAATAAGGGTCAACCCATTCTAACTTCACTTCCTTGCAAAGAGTTTGGACTCATCAATGTGGACTTTAGTGTTCAGCCCAGCCTTCCGAAAAATCTCACTTACAGCCGCCACTTACATAATCCACAGCAAATGAGACTTGTTTTGTCCTGGGTGTGCACCTTTTCATGCAACAGTCTCACTTCCTCTGCCTAGAGCTTCCATAAGAACACTCAACATTTGTCGCTCTTGTCTCTGGCCAAATTCCAATGCACTCGATCTATCCGCCTGCGCACTTGTATCTTTCGACCATGTACTCATACGCCTGTTACATGTGTGTCATAGCAACTCTTGCTCTTCTTGCTCATCATCGTCGACCTATATTATTGTCTTATGTTTGACAGCGGCTCCACATGTCACAACATTCTCCACCAGTCTGTACAGGTTGCCAATTCATTTAATCAAGATCATGTCATCTGATTGATGACTGGTCTTTTGCTGTTGATTGACCCAGATACTTCTGATCACCCCTGATCTCCGCTTGATCTTGTTGGGATTTTATACTAAAAGACATATTTTGTGTAATAGCTTTAGTATTTATTAATAAATTAGTTATTCCATTTTGATGAGAGTTTGTGTAAGCAATGTTTGCATTACATTTTTTATTTAATGATTATGCATGTGTGTTTCTTATTCTATATAGAAGATGATTCTAATCACGTAGATTAGACTATGCTAATCAGATCAGAACTTTTGGTAGTATGCGTATACACTATTACCAAGTCGTGAGAAATTTCGCAGTCCCCAACAACTGGTATCAGAGCTTTGGTTGATACTGTATACGTATAATACCTACCATATTCTTCGAAAATCGGTTCCATGCATGCATAGTGTAGAACGTGGATTTATGCTAACCTCTATTTTGCAGCATTCTATCTAGTTATTATGGTCACATGAATATATGTTGTGTGATTGTGATTTTTACATGATTCTTAGATTGTGAACTCCAGTTTAAGGAGGCATAGAATCAGATTTAATAATTATTTTTCGAAGCATGGGAACTCTACTGTTTTGGAGATTTTGATTTATTGTATTCTGAAACTCCACTACTTTTGAAAATTTTAATTCCTTGTATTCTGTAACTTCATTGTTATGAAGAATTTGATCTGTTGTAATCGATGAATATGGAGGAACAGTAACGAC
>CM065398.1:8237500-8300000 GCA_033060915.1 Euryodendron excelsum | reverse complement strand
TGGAGTACTTTTAAAATGTTTTCATATCAACCCAAGAGAGTTTTAAAAATTGCTTTGGAATGACTCGAGAGAATTTGAAAATCTTTTTGAAGTCTTACTTAGAGAACCTTGAAGGTATGACTTTAGAATGTTTTGATAAGTTAGTTTTTTAAAGTGATTTTTGAAAAGGGCTAAGAATTTGGAATCCTAATATGGACAACCTTGGAGGTTGCTCTTGCTATATCACTTTCCTTTAAAATTTCTAACCATAAGAGGGTTAGGGACACCTTAGGTTTGTGACCTTTTAAAAATATTTTCGAAAATGCCTCGAAGATGGAGTGTAGAAATATTTGAAGAGTTTGTGGAGTTGGTTTTTTAAAATCAAGAGAGTGAGAAATTTTTAAAAAAATAGGTTATGAGAATAGTTTAAAATTGAGAGATCATTTAGAAAAAGGTTCAAGAGTTTGAATCTTGAAGTATACTAATATAGGTTGGGTTAGCCTAGAGTTAGGGGTGACCTAAGGTTAACTAACTTAGGTTAGGTTAACATAGGGTTAAGTAACTAAGGTCAAGTTAATCTAGGGTTGGATGACTAGGGTCAAGTCAACCTAAGGTTGAGTAACTAGGGTCAAGTTAACTTAGGGTTAGATGACTAGGGTCAAGTTAACTTAGGGTTGGATGACTAGGGTCAAGTTAACCTAGGGTTGAGTAACTAGGGTCAAGTTAACCTAGGGTTGGATAACTATGGTCAAGTTAACCTAGGGTTGAACAACTAGGGTCAAGTTAACCTAAGATTGAATTGGAAGATGGATTTGAAAGGTGGTTTGATGCATTTTTTAAAACAGTTTTGAAAAACAAATCATGTTATGGAAAGGACTTTAGTAGACAACCTTTTTGAAAATCATTTCTATGAAATTTAACTCTATCTAAGAATATGATTTATATGATTGTTGTTTGAATACTATTTCAAAAAAGGTTTCCTTATGACCATTATAGCCATTATCTTGACAAGAGTATGGAGTCTACAAATCAAAACGATAATGATAACTTTTTGAAATATCATTTTTAATAGAAAGATGGAGAGAATAAATTTTTGAAAATCATCCTTGAGAAGAGAATTTTAAAAACCATTTTTAAAGAAAATCATTCTAACAAAGTAGGGTTCCTATGGCCAAGTAAAAGGGAGACCACTTAAGAGAGAATGTCATGATGCCATTCCAACCACAAATCTTGAGAGAATAGAAATCTTAGAAATCAAAGAGTTTGAAAACCATTTGTGTGCAAGGAATGAAAGAAAAGAAAACCATTCTAACAATTTACGGCTCTTATGACCAATGTAAAAGGGAGACCACTCAAGAGAAAGTTCCATGTGGTCATTCCAACCACTAAACTTGAGAGAATAGAAACCTTCAGAATTAGAGAGTTTAAAAATTATTTTTGGGCAAGTTGGAATGCAATGATGCAAAACGTGTGCGTTAGGGGGATTAGTGGAAAATTTTCTAATGCATGATTTCTAGGATCTCATCCTAAGCTTCAATAAGCCAACCCTTGGAACTATTTTGAGAGGGGCATTGAACTTAAAATTGACATGGAGATAAAAATAATGCAAACTGTGTAGAACTTGATCATAAACACAAAAATGAAGCTAAGCACACAAAACATTATCCAAATAGTAATATGTGAAGGGTCATGATCACATACAAGACTTTTAGACTACATCACATAAACAAGGGGCTGCTAGGTCATACCATCTTAAAGTAGGCTAGTGAGAGATCCCCCTACACAGTGGCTCTCACTTGCTTTCCTCTAGGCATAATCTAAGAGCCCTCTTGGCTCAAGCATGCAATGGGGGGTTAAAAATGGTGATTAAAATAGAGAATAGCCTAAGTAGGCTAGAAGGGAGAATAGAAGAGTGGGAGAAGACAAAATATAAAAGGGATACCACCTTTTGTCTTCAACACACTTGTAGTCTTTAATAGATGTCTTGATTGGAACTTAAATGACTTTAAGAAGGCTTAAAGGGTTGGAAGAGAGTGTTTAATGGTGTATAAGGTTAGGTAAGTGAAGTGTATGGCCTTTAGGGTGGTGGAATCTAGTCGAAGTGCTGGAGAGATGGAGTGTGTATAGAGATTCAAAGTTCTGAAGCAGTTTTAGCAGAGTTTCACATCAATTTCGAAGTTGGAATATGCAAAAAAGGGAGGTTGGTATTTATAGGCAAACTAGAATAGGCCTGGCGCATGTGCTATATGCATCTGGCCAAAATTTTCCCTAGTGCATGTAGCACATGAGTAGGTACTGTTCCATTACCAGAATAACACGTGGCATTTAATGTACTGGTTAAATCCTAACGATTGATCAAACTTTGGTCAATTTGATCAAAATCTGAGCGCATGTAACATATGCTCCGTCACCGGGAGTGTTCGTATAAACTTTGCCTCAATAATTGAGACAACCGGAAAGGTTTTGGGGGAGTCGGCTGCACCCATAATATTCTCCTAAGGTTTCTCATGAACTTTCATGTGTTTGGAAAGTTTAAATTGTGTTTGGAAGCGCAAGATATCATATCGGAAAATGTGCATAAAATGATATATTTGTGGAGTGTTTGTGATACGCTTCGAGGGTGTTCGAAAGTAGCTATTTTTGTGTCTTGTGTTCGGGGCCTTCAAGAAACGATCTTTTCGATCGGGCCGTACCAGTGGAAAGTATTTTGAAAATACTTTCGAGAATTCACAGACTTATGCATTTCTCAAGTCATTTGACGATGCGCTTCAATCGGGGAATTGAAGAAAAAGTCGACCTTGACGGAGCGTCTGCGAGACGCTCCAGGGGTTGCTGGAAGTTATAATTTTCGCACCATACGATGAAGGGCTTCGAGGAGTGATCTATCCGATCGAGCCATATCAATAAAAAGGTCTATGAACGAGCTTTCAGAAACTCCTTAATTTGCGCATTTCTCAAGTCATTTGATAGTGCGTTATAACTAGGGAATCGGGAGAAAAGACATTATAGGCGGAGCGTCTGTGAGACGCTCCAGAAAACTTTTATCGAGTCGTGAGTGTTTAGTGTCGTAGGGTTCTCATTAGACTAAACAGGGGTGTGTGACAAGACCCGCTGCTCAATATCCTAGGACCAGTTTTGTTTTGGGGTACGTTTAGGTTGTTAGCAGTAAAATGATCATTTTGGCTGGTTTTGGTTGAAAATGGTCAGAAATGGATCGAAGTGTTATGTTAAGCGGCCGGGTCGTTCAGGGATGGTTTCGGAAAAATCTTTTACCATTTGGTGGGGTTTGTGCAGAGCTGGCACGTTCAGAAGTAAAACGGTCATTTTGACCGGAATTAGCCAGAATGGAACCAAAATTAGACCGGATGGCGTGTGGAGTATACCTAACAGTTTAGTAACATTTTGGAAAGGTGGACTTACTGGTTTAAGAGATTTTAAACTTTCTAAAAACGTGCTTGGAAACCCAAGGGATAGGTTTGGTTATTAGGCTTCTATTGGGCCCAGCGGGCCCTAGAATCGATTGACTGACTAGATAGGGATTTAAAAGTTAATTAGGCTTGAATGTGCTTACAGAGTTTTGAAAAGGTGTTCGGTCAGACCGAAAATTACCGAGCAGGCAAAAATGAGGTGCTTACAACTGCCCCTCTTTTTCTGTCTTTACTTGTCGAAGACAGAAGATAAAAAAGGAAAGATCCTATGTTGACTGCGAGGTAATCGAAGGGACCGGAGTTAAAAAACTTTGGAGAGTAAGTTATCTCGAACCAACATTTCGTCAGGTGGAATGGTATTCCTTCGGAAAGTTTTGGGGATAACGTCTAGACATTGATTCTTCTTGAACTAACGCTCCTTTTGACGAAATGCTACTCCTCCAAGGAAGTTCGAGGTTGACGTTTGGAAATTGATTCTTCTTGAATTGACGTTGTGTCTGGCGGGATGCTGCTCCTTTAGGGAGGTTCAAGATTGATATCCTGAAACTAATTCTTCTTGAACAGACGCTCCGTCTGGCGAAATGTTTCTCCTCTAGGGAGGTTCAAGGTTGATATTTGCTTTTAAAGGGGAAAACTCGAAAACCTAATCTACTTTTTCGAAGGAAGCTCTAAAATTCAATTTGCTTCTTCGGAGAAAGTTCTGAAACCCAATCTGCTTTTTTTGGAGAAAGCTCTAAAATCCAATCTGCTTTTTCAGAGAAATCTTGGAAACCCAATCTTCTTTTTCGAAGGAAGCTCTAAAACCAAATCTGCTTTTTTAAAAGAAGCTCGAAAACCTAATTTGCTTTTTCGGGAAAACTTCTGAAGCCCAATCTACTTTTTCGGAGGAAGCTCGAAAACCCAATCTGCTTTTTCGGAGGAAACTCTGAAACCTAATCTACTTTTTCAAAGGAAACTCGAAAACCCAATTTGTTTTTTCGGTGGAAGCTCTGAGACTCAATCTGCTTTTTCGGGAAAGCTCTAAAACCCAATCTGCTTTTTCAAAGGAAGCTTGGAAACCTAATCTGCTTTTTCGGAGGAAGCTCTAAAACTTAATCTACTTTTTTCGAAAGAAACTCTGAAACCCAAATTTGTTTTTTCGAATAAAGCTCTGAAACCTAATCTGTTTTTTTCGGAAGAAGCTCTAAAACTCAAATCTGCTTTTTCGAAGGAAGCTCTGAAACCCAATCTGCTTTTTTCGAAGGAAGCTCTGAAACCCAAATCTGCTTTTTCGGAGGAAGTTTTGAAACTCAATCTACTTTTTCAAGGGAAGCTCTAAAACCCAAATCTACTTTTTCAGAGGAAGCTCTGAAACCCAAATCTGCTTTTTCGGAGAAAGCTCTGAAACCCAATCTGCTTTTTCAAGGAAAGCTCTGAAACTCAATCTGCTTTTTCGGAGGAAGCTCTAAAACCTAATATGCTTTTTCGGAAGAAGCTCTGAAACCTAATCTGCTTTTTTGGATGAAGCTCTAAAACACAATCTAATTTTTCAGGGGAAGCTCTGAAACCCAATCTTTGCTAATATAAGGGATCTGCTTGTAGCTCTTTTGTCTTGAATGTTGGAGAAGATGACATTGGCTGTTTCTTGGATTGAGATTTTTAGAGAGTAATGATCCTTTGATGTGTTGATTGTTGACTTTTGCCTCTAACTGGCATGACAGAATTCTGGATAAGGTGCTTCCTAAGATCTTGAATTTGGTTTTGAAGGGGGTGAGGCCTCCTTTTGAAATGTTTGAGGTATTTAGAAGGTCGGACATCTACAGGTTAGTTTTTCTTGGACGGTAAGGGATTAGGCAGAGGCCGAGAAGGTATAGACTTCGGTGTCCTGCTGCTAGGAGGCCATAATAAGTTGTGGTTTGTGTGCAAGCAAGTTTAGTAAAAACTCAATTTCTCCAGCTGGGTCTCTTAGGTCAAAATAGTGTCCTAGATGTTTCTAAAGGCTGAGGATTAGGTTCTGACATAATAATGGCTGGGTCAATGGCTTGGAAATCGAGGAGGTTTTGGATTTTCGTTTCAAAGTGGGACAATTTTTCGTGTCATGACCGGGTGAGTTGGAATGGTATTCACACGATAGATTAGGATTATATGATTTGGGAGTCCGGTTGAAGATAGGCATGGGATGTATCGGGACGGGATGATTGGCTTAGCGAAGTCGTCGATAGGCGGTGGTTAGAGAGCAAGCAAACAGGGTATAATCTCGATCTTTTCCCTTGGTCCTTTTTTGGAAGACAATATATTCTTTATGCGTTTGGACCTGGAGAGCTTCCGCCTATTCATCGAGCGTTATACTTACATGGAATAGGCGCAAAGAGACCATTGTTTCTATTTTGGTCATCATATTCCTAAGTCCTCTTATTTCTTCCAGTAGCTGAGTCTGGCCTTACTTAAGGGCTGAGCTTGGTGACATATTGAATGACTCCATGGATGCTATGCGTTATGAAATGAGTAAATACTTCTTTCTAAGATGGCAACCTAAAATGTAAGCAGTCTCACCGAAAACTATTGCTAGTCTTTTGATGAGATTAGGGGAGAATAGAAAATAAAAAAAAAAACAAAATAAAAGGATTATATGTTAGGTTTTAGATTTGGAAAGATTTTATGCAATGCATGGCTTAAAGGTGCCCCTGCCTTTTAAGGGGAACTAAGCATGATGCTTTAGCTCACGTCTGGAGATAGGGAGTTGCCCCTGCATGCAATACTATACTTATGCAAGCCTATTCATTTATAAATTCATTCATTTGACAACAAAAACAATTTTATTAAGTTGAATTCTCTTTTGTATATAAGATTTTCTCAAAAACACATCCAAATAGGGAGGGGACACATTTTCCTTGAGACTTCTGCCTATTCTATATTTACATCGTGGGATCCTAAATTACTCTTGAGTCTTCAGATTCACCTTCTTGGATGAAAGTTGGTTGGAGCCTTTGATTTGAATTGCTCCTTTGTTTTCTTGGCAGCCCTATCTCCATGAGCGAAGAGGGATTAGGGCCCCTCTTTATGAGATGATTCGAATGCATGCCATGAACCCTTAGGGCATCGAGGTACCCTTAGGAGCTTTCGATTGGCTTGATTTGGACAAGAAAGTCTTTAAGCCTTTCTCTGGAAGTGGATTAAATGCATGAAGATGCAATGACTTGAGTTACTTTGAGAACTCTTGTCTTAAAATGAATTCTGATACATGAGCAGTTATGATACATGTTCATAATAAATGACAAGAATTAAATAGCATAACAGTATGGATTAATCAGAATATATAGGAAAAAATAAAACAGTCGCCCTTTCCTCTTTGATTTTAAAATCAACGCGTGTGTCCTCAATCCAATAGAGGTTCGGCTATACATGGGATGCTATATGAGCATAAGGTTGGGAGTTTGCTAATTTCCTAAAAACCTCGGTTCCCGAACCTTCAAGCCTCCGGCGTCCACTCCCGAAAAGGCAAACTCCATCTTTGGTTGGTGGTTCGAGCGAGCGAACTATCAAGAGATCGTAGGCTAAGAAACTAACACAGCATCCGCCCACAGTCAATATACTGTTCCCCCTTCTATCTAGAATGGTAGTAACCAAGTAATATATGCAATATGCAAATGCAAGTGAACGCACCAAGTGTGTGTGAAATTTTTAAAAAGGGAGGAAATGACCCAACAACACACATCACATACTATCCATTCATCACATACGTCACAATAAATGAGACAAGAAATAAAATGTGAACAAAGATCCACCTACAAAAGAAAAATACACAGAGTTAGTAACTTTTCAAAAAACTCAGTGCGAGTTAAAATGAATGTTTAATGCAAGAGCATAATTGTAGGCACTGAATGCAAGTGATAACACTTATTTGAAAATTGTTTTGAAAAATAAAGTTTGCTTTGGAAACTTGAAAAAATTTGAAGGGTGGATAAAACTTGGACAAAGTAACCGGATATTCTGGATGAGTGAAAGATGAAGAGACATATCAATTACCTAACCCTCTTAGTGTCCCCAGTGGAATCGCCAACTGTCGCGCCCAAGTTTTTGGGTGTTCAAGGTCCTTTCGGCTCTGAGACCAAAAGCACAGAACTCTGTCATTAGAACTCATCCTCCTAGAAGGACAAATGCGACTAGATTTGAAAATTGGTTTAACTAACGGCTTTTTAGAAAAATAGGAGTAGCCACTTAACTTGATCAAGGTGAGTTAGGTCACCTGAAACTAAGTGTTAATTTAAAGATTAAACTTAGGGTTTTTAAAAAAAATTTTGAAAACTCCATCAAGAAAGTGTTTTTTAAGAAAATAGATTATTTGGCAACCTTTGAAAAGATTTAAGCCCTTTTTAAAAATAATTCTATTTTGATCTTTCGAAAACAGAAATCTATGGTCCAAGAGTTGGATACGTGTAGAGAAGATATCCTAAAATCATCACCCTACACCACCCTTTCGGTACCTACATATCTAATCACCCTTGTTTACTCACTAGAATAACCGGTTACCATTATCCACCTAATATCCACTTTTAGAGTTTTAAAAATAGGATTTAGTCATCACTTTTCGAATGAATAATGCATGAGACAAATCTTGGAAAAAGTTTGAAAATATAGAGGTTTTGAAGGGGGTTTGAGATAGAAATCTTAAATTGATAGAAACTTTTGAAAAGGAGATTGGAGTTGAAATAGAAGTTATGACCGCACCATTTCAGATTGCCTACGTATCTCATATGGCGAGAATCAGGTTAATCGTAGTTCAGGCAAAAGCCCAATAAAAAATAAGCGCATTAGGGCCTTTGAAAAGTTTGAAGACACTTTGAGCTTTTTGGAAAAGTTTAAAATACTTTGAGGTCTTTGAAAAAGTTGAAGACACTTTGAGGTCTTGAAAGCTTTGACTTAAAAATCAGATAGTGGAGCACTTTGAAAATGTTTTCGGATCAACCCAAAGGAGTTTTGAAAATTGCTTTGGAATGACTCAAGAGAGTTTGAAAGTGTTTTTGAAGTCTTATTTTGAGAACCTTGGAGGTATGACTTTAGAATGTTTTGATAAGTTAGTTTTTGAAAGTGATTTTTGAAAATGGCTAAGGATTTAGAATCCTAATATGGACAACCTTGGAGGTTGCTCTTGTTATATCACTTTCCTTTGGAATCCCTAACCATAAGAGGACTATGGACACCTTAGGTTTGTGATCTTTTGAAAATACTTTTGAAAATGCCTTGAAGATGGAGTGTAGAAACATTTAAAGAGTTTATGGAGTTGGCTTTTTGAAATCAAGCGAGTAGGAGGCTTTGAAAAAATGGGTTATGAGAATAGTTTAAAATTGAGAGATCATTTAGAAAAGGGTTCAAGAGTTGGAACCTTGAAGTATACTAACTTAAGTTGGGTTGGCCTAGGGTTAGGGGTGACCTAAAGCTAACTAACTTGGGTTAGATTAACCTAGGGTTGAGTAACTAGGACCAAGTTAAACTAGGGTTGAATGACTAGGGTCAAGTTAACCTAGGATTGAATAACTAGGGTCAAGTTAACCTAAGGTTGGATAACTAGGGTCAAGTTAACTTAGGGTTGGATGACTAGGGTCAAGTTAATCTAGGATTGAGTAACTAGGGTCAAGTTAACCTAGGGTTTGACAACTAGGGTCAAGTTAACCTAAGATTGGACAACTAGGGTCAAGTTAACCTAGAGTTGAATTGAAAGATGATTTTGAAAAGTGGTTTGATGCATTTTTTAAAAGAGTTTGAATTGAAAGATGGTTTTGAAAGGTGGTTTGAAACATTTTTTAAAAGAGTTTTGAAAAACAAATCATGTTATACAAAGGACTTTGGTAGACAACCTTTTTGAAAATCATTTTCATGAAAATTTGACTCTATCCAAGAATATGATTTATATGGTTGATGTTTGAAGACCATTCCAAAGAAGATTTCCTTACGACCATTATAGCCATTATCTTGACAAAAATATGGAGTCTAAGAATCAAAACGATGATGACAACTTTTTGAAATATCATTTTTAATAGAAAGATGGAGAGAATGAATTTTTGAAAACCATCCTTGAGAAGAGAATTTTGAAAACCATTTTTATAGGAAACCATTCCAACAAGATAGGGTTCCTATGGCCAAGTAAAAGGAAGACCACTCAAGAGAGGGTGCCATGGGGTCATTCCAACCACTAATCTTGAGACAATAAAAACCTTAGAAATCAAAGAGTTTGAAAACCATTTGTGTGCAAGGAATGAAAGAAAAGGGAACCATTCTAACAATTTAGGGCTCCTATGACCAATGTAAAAGGGAAACCACTCAAGAGAGGGTTTCATGGGGCCATTCCAACCACTAAACTTGAGAGAATAGAAACCTTAGGAATTAGAGAGTTTGAAAATCATTTTTGTGCAAGTTGAAATGCAATGATGCAAAAAGTGTGTTTTAAAGGGGTTAGTGGGGAATTTTCTAATGCATGATTTCTAGGGTCTCATCCTAAACTTTAATGAACCAACTCTTTGAACTATTTTAAAAGGGGCATTGAACTTGAAATTGGCATGGAGATAAGAATAATGCAAACTGTGTAGAACATGATCATAAATACAAGAATGAAACCAAGCACACAAAACATTATCCAAATAGTAATATGCAAGGGATCATGATTACATACACGACTTTTAGGCTACACCACATAAACAAGGGGCTCCTATGCCATACCATCTTAAAGTAGGCTAGTGAGAGATCCCTCTACACGATGACTCTCATTTGTTTTCCTCTAAGCATGATCTAAGAGCCCTCTTAGCTCAAGCATACAAGAATGGGAGGTTGAAGATGAGAATTAAAATAAAGAATAGTCTAAGTAGGCTAGGAGAGAGAAGAGAAGAATGGGGAAAGACAAAAATGTAAAAGAAATACTACCTTTTGCCTTCAACACACTTGTAGTCTTCAATGGATGTCTTAATTGGAGCTTGAATGACTTCAAGAAGACCTGAAGAGCTGGAAGGGAGTGTTTAATGGTGTATAAGGCTAAGTAAGTGAAGTGTATGGCCTTTAGGGTGGTGGAATCTAGCCTAAGTGTTAGAAGGGTGGAGTGTGTATAGAGATTCGAAGTTTTGGAGCAATTTCAGCAGAATTTCGCATCAATTTTGGAGTTGGAACAGGCAAAGGGGAAGGTTAATATTTATAGGCAAACTGAAACTGACCTGGCCCATGTGCTACATGCGTTTGGCCAAAATTTGCCCTAACGCATGTAGCACATGCGCAGGTACTGTTCCATTGCCAGAATGACACATAACACCCAGTGTAGTGGTTAAATCTTGACGGTTGATCGAATTTTGGTCGCTTTGATCAAAATCTGGACGCATGCAGCACACGCTCCGTCACCGGGAGTTTTCGTTTAAAATTTGCCTCCATAATTGAGCTAACCGAGAAGGTTTTAAGGGAGTCGGCTTCACCCACGATGTTCTCCTAAGGTTTCTCGTGAACTTTCACGTTTTCGAGAAGTTTGAATTATGTTCGGAAGCACGAGATATCATCTCGAAAAATGTGCATAAAATAACATATTTACGGAGCGTTTGTGATACGCTCCGAAAGTGTTCGAAAGTACCTATTTTTGTGTCTTGTGTTCAGGGTCTTCGGGAAGCGATCTTTTCGATCGGGCTGTACCGATGGAAAGTATTCTGAAAATACTTTTAGAAATTCTCAAATTTATGCATTT
This sequence comes from Euryodendron excelsum, assembly GCA_033060915.1. Lineage (NCBI taxonomy): Eukaryota > Viridiplantae > Streptophyta > Magnoliopsida > Ericales > Pentaphylacaceae > Euryodendron > Euryodendron excelsum. The sequence continues at coordinate 8,288,900 of CM065398.1, read as the reverse complement.
CTCAAATCGTTTGACAGTGCACTTCAATCGAAAAATTGGAGAAAAAGTCGACTTTGGCAGAGCGTCTGCAAGACGCTCTAGGGGTTGTGGAAGTTGTAGTTTTCGCACCATACAATGAAAGGCTTCGGGGAGCGATCTATGAACGAGCTTTCGGGAACTCCTTGATTTAGGTATTTATCAAGTCATTTGACAGTGCGTTATAACTAGGGAATCGGGAGAAGAGACACTTTGGCAGAGCGTCTGCAAGACCCTCAAGGGAACTTTTATAGAGTCGTGAGTTTTTAGTGTCGTAGGGTCCTCCTTAGGTTAAACAGGGGTGCGTGACAAGACCTCCTGCTCAATATCCTAGCACCAGTGTTGTTTCGGGACGCATTTGGGTTGTCAGGGGTAAAATAGTCATTTTGGCTGGTTTTGGTTGAAAATGGTCAGAAATGGATTAGAGTGTTATATTAAGCGTGTCGGGCCGTTCAGGGATGGTTTCGAAAAATTCTTTTACCGTTCAGTGAGGTTTGTGTAGAGCTGGGACGTTCAAGGGTAAAACAGTCATTTTGACCGGAGTTAGCCGGAATGGAACCAAAATTAGACCGGATGGCATGTGGAGTATGCCTAACAGTATAGTAACATTTTGAAAGGGTGGACTTACCGTTTTGAAGGATTTTGAACTTTTCCAAAACGTGCCTAGAGACCTAAGGGGTAGATTTGGTTATTAGGCTTCCATTAGGCCCAGCCGGCCCGAGAAGCGGTTGACTGACTGAATAGAAATTTGAAAGTTAATTTAGGCTTAAATGTGCTTACAGAGTTTTGAAAAGAAATTCAGTCAGGCCGAAGATTACCGAGCGGGCAAAAATGAGGTGCTTACAAGCAGCGAGTCCACTCTCTGTAAAGCAAGGTGCGTACGAGGAATACAATAGAAGTTCAAAAATTGAATTCGAGCGATTGTTTTGTGCTTATTGCTGATACTTATTATTTGGGATCAAACCAAACAGATCTCGAAGGTATGATTCTAATCACGTAGATTAGGCTATGCTAATCAGATCAAAATTTTTTGTAGTATACGTATATACTATAGCCAGGTCGTGAAAAATTCTACTGTCCCCAACAAATCTGTCCAATTCGACCAAAATTGTGTATTTTTCCTGTGCATGAACAGTACAACCAATAATTTTGATCAATTCGTCGAGATCGAAAACTGTGAATCTTTTTTTCAAAAAAATTCTAAGTAAACTCTCCGCACTTCCTACATAGTTAAGCAAGCTCACACCTTGCTCTAAGCAACCATAGCTCTGAAGCCACTTTTTGAGATTGCTTCAGCGGAGCTCTGCTACCTTATTGTTGGGATCATCAGATCCACCAACACGTGAAAGTTTAAAAGCATTCACACAAAAATACACACACCAAAGAGACACAAGATTTAACGTGATTCACCCAACCAATTTAAGGCTAGATAGATATTTCACTATGAATAAATAAGACAGATGATTACAAGAGGAGTTACATAACACAAACTCTCTCTCCCACAAGCCCTTACTATTCTCGTTCTCTCATCGTCACAGTCTCTTCAACAGAGGATCCCAATCTTTGTAACAAAAGGACTCACAGAGAAACAACTCTGTTTTTGTCACCCCAGCTCGTCCGTTGACTCGCACCCTTACACCGGAGATGATGCTCTCCGGACTTGCTTTTTTGGAGCTCCCCCTTGAAGCTTCCCTCTTGCTCTCATCAATGGTGTTGGAGAGGACTTTATTTATAGAGAGTCATGGCCAAAAACCCCTTGTGTGAACATGTCATGATCAATGTAGGTGCCTAACTTAAGCTACCTACTATAACCACCACCTCATATGTGAACATGTGCCAAAGTAGGTGTTTAACTTAAGCCACCTACTACAACCAGCAACCTCATTCCCCACATGAGGTGGCTAACCCAACATGATAATTTTGGCTATTCATTCATAAAGAAATAAATTTTTTTTAACATCTCACAAGCAAGCGGACAAATATATCCCGTCTACTAGGGCTTCTAATATGCATGAGATACAATGGTTTGAATCTCTTAAAATTTGCATCGAGCCAAGGTTTTGCTATAAAACTATCCAGACATGAGTCTTTGAGCAAAAAATTAAAGGGGTAACTCACTTCCTTCACATTTTAAAATTCGCATTGTGGCCTATTAATACAAGAATTTTGGAGGCTCTTCTTACTGGTGCTATACATAGCGTAAGGTCAGCAAAGCTAACAAATAAAACCTAAAAGGGCCGGCTCCTAGATTTTTAAGCATATGCCCCTCTCCTCAGGGGTTAGTCATCTCAGCTTGGTGATTCAAACATATTACCATCCGTCATAAGTACTAGCGGACCGATATCGACCTCCCCATAATACTGCTCTACTAAGGCCCTATTATTTATAGGGTAAGAAGGAGTATGTACATATGTTATGCTTAATGCTTTACATCTTGTGAGAGTGTATATTTTTAAAAAATTGGAAGGGACTCTGTCCACAACATCTATAATACTCATGCACAACCTGGTCCTCACATCCCGTCATTCATTTTGTCATCCATTCGTGCAAAAATATAAAGGTGAAAGTAAAGATACGTATTAAATTTACCAGTACTAAAATAATAGGAATTTGGATTGGATGTATTGAAAGCTTCCCTGTAAGAAGAAAAAGAAACGGTCGGTCATTTGAAGCGATAGAATGAAAATTGAAATATGGTGACGGTTATTAATGATGATGGTGATTTTATGTTTGAGGAATCCTTAATAGGGGGTCGCAAGACGAAGCTTTTATGGCTCGCATCCTGAATGGCTCTTTCCAAAGAAGTCGCTAGCTATCACAATCAAATTTTAGATCACTTAAAAAGTCAGGGACATGGGCTCGAAATCAAGCATTCGTGCAACTAGAGGATTTTTATCCCTTGAATGTAAGAGATCCTCATCCATGTTATATACGTTTAGTTTAAAAACGATCTTTTGATTTTGGAAAGGTTCGGAGTCACCACCACCAAGCATTTAGGGTATTCTAGGTCACCCAAAACATGTAAGCTCTTAATCATAAAGCTTCAGCAAAATAATAGTTTAATGCAAAAAATATACTACGAAGTGCTTTTGAAAGCATCTGTTTGTTTTGAATACACCTTTTCTTGTTTTGGAAGGCCCTTGTATGGTTTGACTCCATTTTGATCCGTGTCAACATGTTTAGATCCAGGGACTATGTCACGTGTTGTGAAACAGTTAAGCATCCAACCCTACACACAAATTGGCACCATACCCATTCTTATGACCTCTTAATCAAGTTTCCTTCAGTTTATTATCATTATCGTTTATGCATGCAACATGTCAGTTGTTTGTAGTTATTTATTGTTAGCTTATACTATAATAGTTTAGAATGCATATGTAGGGTGCTTGGGTGCAAGTCCATATGCATGTATATATGCTAGCGGCATGATGGCTACGCCTGTGATTATTTTGATAAAGGCTTTCTTTTGACCGAGCCCAAAAATGGTACCCAGGACTACCTACGTATCCACTGAGGGAATAATGTCAAACGCAATTCCGACTAATTTGACTATTGAGGAATGATTTTTGAGAGCCTATTTTGTTTTTAGGAAAACTTATGTCAGGCCTAAGAAGAGAACTCATACTACTTAAAGTTAGTTTGATTTAATTTTCTTTTGAAAAGTGATTTTTGATAGTTTTGAAAGGACCTGGGTTAACTACTTCGTCAAAGAGTTTGGACCTGTGACTCACTAGGGTATCGGGTTGGTATTTTTGAAAGTGACTAATTTATTGAAAGTGAGATCTGGTTAGCTTGCCACTGTTATGACTTAGGCTGGACTAGTAAAACTACTTTTAACGAGTCTTGGTTTTGAAATATTGTTTTTAACTGAATTTTGACGAAGTTTGAAAAAAAAAATTCAGACTACATGCGTATCTTGTTGAGATGAGAATTAGGTCAAAGTAGTTTGAACTAGAGCGGCTAGAAATGGGTTGACCATTTTGCTTTTCGCTTTTAAAATAATTTGTTTGGAAAATGTTTCTTAACCTATTAAGGAAGGATGATTGGCCTCGAGAATAGAACTCAGACTACGTACTACATACATATATCATGGAGACGAGAATCTGGTAAAATGTGGTTCCAACTGGACTAGCTTCAGAAAGGGGTAAAGACCACAGACTTTCCAGTTTGAGAAAAGGGTCACAAAAATATCATGGTTTCCGAACCATGCCTTGGCCTATGCTGGAAATTTGCTTTTAAAAAGTTGATTTCTTACCAATTGCAAGTTTTTTGTGAATTAACTTCTTTACCGATCTAAAGGGGCATACTCTATCCACAAGGAACCTTGTATTTCTAACACGAAAGTTTTGTGTAGCGGCAACCTAGAGCTTATGAACAAAGGCTCAGTAGGAGGCTTTGGTTTTGAAAATGGTAGTTCGACCATTAAAGGAGCTTTTTGTTTTTGATATAGAGAATCCGCATAGCATTAACCATGGAGCATCCGCACAGAAGCTCAGGACAAAACTTAGTTTTAGAAAGCGATTTATTAGGTTTAAAACAATAATTACAATGACTAAGTACTAGTTTAAAATGCATTTTTACCAAATGAAATAAGCAGCACGGATACTATAATGTAATATACCAATTAAGAGCCATAAGTGAGCCATCGGGAAACAAGCAAGGTAGAAGCAGAGATGCGTGTTGTGCTTAGTGGTTTGGGAAAACTATTGGCTTAAATAGAGGCTTATTAGTTGTAGAATATCTACAGAGTAACAACTATGTAATGGCTTATCTACAGTCATGAATTAGCTAGATAGCGGTCCATCTATGTTAGAAAGATCCTATGAGTTGGGATTCGCCTAGGGCTATGGCTTAGGCAAATAGGCTAGACACCGTGACATCACGCTGGCTTTCATCAATGAGTAAGTTGACCAGTTTGAATCACTCTCTTTGTTTTGCAAAATTTTGCCAGCATACTTACTGAATCAGGTAGCGTTTTTGCTGTTTTTGTTAGGGAAAATTTTAACTACTCGAAAGCACTTTTGGACATAGAAATCTGGTTGAACTTTGAGCAGGTTGGAAGTCTTAGACTGCTCAATCAAATAGGAGTTATGCTAGACTGGGAAAGACCGAACCAATTTGGTAGCACAAGACCTTAGGAATCACTTTGTAAAAAGACAATACGAGAGGAGAGAAGTTGTGAAAATGAAAGCAGGGTGGATCCCTTTTGTAGACTTTTTGTCTTGCTTGCATTTATAAGCTTAAGCGTGCAGGTCAATTGCCTTGCATGCATGATCTTATGGGTGCGTGTTCGTTTTTCTAGAGTGTGTTCCTTCATGCGTAAACCATGGGGTGTTTGACACATGGTAGGGATAACATCATGCTCACATCATTTGTCTTGCTTCAGTAGGTATGTGGAAATCAAATTTGCCCGTGCAAGCCAACTCTCCTTTGCACGCATCACTGGTCTTTTTGGTTTAGTTCTTTTACAGCAAGGCATTGGCCAATAGTTAAATCTCTAGACTTCGGAGGGTGATTACCGAGGATCATCAATCTCCAGTTTAGGTCGTCCGAGTCTGGCTGGAGTGGTTGCCGAGACTCCAGTTTAGGGTTTAGGAGGTTTACGACCACTGGACTGGACGTCATATTCCGAGCGGCTGGGACTCCAGTTTAGGGTTTTGGAGGTTTACAACATGTAAACGATATTGTTAGAGTCCGACCGAGAGCGATCATCAGACTCTAATATAGGGTTTCAAAGCTTTTACCACCTTCGGGTTGGATCGTCAAAGTTCAACCAGGAACGGTAGGCTGAACTCTAGATTAGGGTTTTCAAGTTTGATGAGCTCTGGACTTAATCATCGTGAGTCCTACCAAGGATGTCAGGATGCTGGTTTAGGGTTTCAGAGGTTTACATCCCTTTGACTAGAAGGAGCAGCTATTGGGACTTTATATGTATGCGCTGAGGTTGTCACTCTATAGGTTGTTTATATTAGAAATATAAAGTTTCGACACAAGTCGTTATAATAAATCTGAAAAGCATTTTCAAAAGTAGAGTCTTGTCTTAGATCTTTGTACATATACTTTGCGGTTGTCACCTTGCAGATCCTATATATCATAAATATAAGGGCCTGCTACGGACAAATGACTGCTTTAATCAGTACAAACTAACTCAAAATTATTTTGGAAAGTAAATTTCCAACATAAGTCAAGATATGGCCAAACGACAATGATTTCTAAATCGTCATAGCAGAAGCTAACACTATACGACTGCACACAACTGGCATGATGCACGTTTACATGATGATATTAATAAACCAAAGGCATCCTAGCTTAAGGATTGCAAGAAGTGGAGTAATTTCTGGACGAGGTTCAATGCTTAACCGCTTCTAGACACATAACATAATCCCCTAACATGAACCTTACAACACATTCCAAAATAGAGTCTAAACATAAGGGGCCTTTTTGAAAACAAAATGTTTTTAAAAGTACAATATAGCATATCTTATGCATTAAAACCATGATTCATTTTAAAAATTCATGTCACGCCCCAATTTCCAAGGGTGATTATAATAAAAATAACTAATTTTGATAAAATAAACCAAAATTCTCAACATAATCCAAAATAATACCAAAGTCCAATTTAAACAAGTCCCAGTTACAACAAAGTGTCTACACGTCACTCTACTAATAACACTCTAAATCTCCCCTCAAGTGCAACCGGAATACAGAATAAAACATAAGATTGCTCACAATGATGACATAGGATACATCAATAAAAGTCGGACTAATATCAACATCTGTCTTCGTGTTCAAACTTAAACTTGCAAAGTTTGGTGGAGTGTGAGCTTATGCCGAGTAGTCCAAAAACATTCAACATATAACATGTAGCATACCAAGCAGAAGATATAGTCATGATAAAAACATTAAACTACATTGCAATATGAATGTGATGCACATGACAATCTCTCATTCACGTTAATGCAATAGTAATCTTATTTTTCTCCTATTTGAGTTCCTAATCATATATTATGTTCAATGTCATATGATCTCATTATCCAATACATTTTATTTAGATTTCAACTTTCACATTTCCTTACTCATTGTCATATAATAGTTTGGAGAAAATAGTGACTTTCGGAGCTTCCATCCAAGGTGCCACCCACCGACACGTTCTTAGAACTTTCATCTTTGGTACGTGTGAACCGACACGCCTTTACAGAAGCATAAACCCTTGGCTAAGATAATTCTAGGTTTTTCACTTGAGGGAAAAACAATCACTGCTTGCTTATATCCCCATACTTGTTATTATTTTATAATTCTCAAATCTTATTCATTACAATTCATCTTTTCCAAATGTCACAATATTACATAATTCACTTTCAACATCTGAGTTATGCGACTCAATGTAATGCATGTCTTCATGATTATTATATTCAAAATAATCACAATATCACAACTCAGTGCATCATTAAGGATAACACTATCATTTGAATAATTTATCTCATCAATGGCAGAAATTATGCATTACAGAACATTTTAATTAGAAACAAAAATAACCAGGTTTGATAAATCATGTAGAATGAGATAATATAATCATCCTTCACAACCAATAAAATAATAGGCATCAACTCGTCACTATACAAATTCTAATACAATACATGTACCTAAAATGCCAAATAATACTATTTTATACATACAAAATATAGAAAGTTGATCTATCGGATCCAATTCGTTGGATCATTAAATTTTATTATTTAGATCAACATATTAAAATTTCGTAGCAATCCAATCAAATTTGACCATAGAACTAGCAAAACAGCTATTTTTACCATTCATTCAATGTCATTCTGAATCACCATCCTATGAACAGAATTTTCACAAAATAACACTAGAAATGGATTCAGCACATCGAAAAACCTAGGGTAAAGTCACTTACATAGCTCAAAGCCTACCTGAATGGCCCTAGCAAGCTGAGGTTATATAGTATCTATGGTAGGCTTGCCAATTTTCTGTACTGTCATCTTCTTTCCCAGCCGATTGGTTCTGTTCCTCTCTCTACATTATGGGTTCCTTTCTCTTTCCTTGCTGCCTTTTCTTCTTTCTTTCCCTTTCATTTTCTCTCTTTCTCTTTCTCTTTCTCTTTCTTTCCTTTGTTCTCCTTCCCACGCCCATTGCTGCCTAAATTTTCTTTCAAATGCCCCCATAGCAGCAATGAACCTGCCGGTTCTTTTCCCAAGAATAAACCTAAGTCCCCTCACCCTATGATTTCCTTCTTTTCTTCTATTTCTTCCTCTTTTTTTTTGGCGGCCTGTGGAGGCCAAGACAATCCATGGCCAAATGGCCAGCAAACACCCACGGCCAGCAGCTCTTGCTGCCATGACCGAACGGCCCAATCACTCTCTCCTCCTTCCTTTCTCATTATTTTACTGTTCTTCTCTTATTTGTTTCCCCCCGCATAAGGATAAATATACATGTGTATATATATATATATATCTCTATATGTGAGCACACTACCCAGATTTCACTTCCCCTCTCCTCTAACAAGTCACTGTCCACATATCCACATTTCAGAAATCACGTTTCACAAATTCAGCAACCTTGCCCAAACTCACAAACCCATGCACAAGAAAACACCCACTCTTGTTATCTACATACACACACTATGATATATATATATATATATGCTCCCACCACACTACCTTCAATATACTAAATCTAGTAGACCTACTGACCAAATAACCTCTACATTCAGTGGTTTTGACTGCCAATGGCAGTCTCCAGACAAGACCCAATTGTCACTCTCTCTCTAGAAAATACACCAACACCCAGCCCCTTTTCAAATCAACCCAAGCAATACAGACTTATACATAGAGATCTCACATAGCACTGGCCCAATACACATGACCCACCGATCTGGACACACAAACGCGCCATAACATACTTATGTATAGCTATATGTATTTACAGATAATAGGAGCTACCATGTGATATCAAATGGGCATACATTCATATATGCGAGCGTATATACATATAAAAGCAAGCAAGGGAAATTGATCAATACATGATACATCCCACAAAACAACATATAGACGTGCATAAGGTTATATATCAAAGAGAAAGCAAGGTATATGGGGAGTTCCATTACCCTACCTCTCTATCGTCGGAGAATCTCGCCGGAGAGGAAAGCCAACACAGTCGCAATTCTCAGCCGCAACTTACACTTCTCTCAGCCCTCTCTCTCTCTCTCCGTCTCCGGTGTCTATCCAATAAATAAAAGGGGTAATTATACCTCTGGCGTTTGACTTAAAATTAAAAGATTCCCTCAACTTTAAACGTAAACGGACGATCCTTCGTAATTTTAGGCTAAAGTAGAAACGGTTAAAAAATTGTTACATTTAATAAAAATTTTATTATAAGATGTTTTTATTATTTATGTGTAACTTAGAATATTAAAAGATGATTTGATCCTTTTATATTAAAATAAAGTATTATTTATCAGAAATTTTTTTGTTATTTCATCAAGTTATTTTTTTATGTTCTTTAAAATTTTTTTTGTTATTTCACTAAATCGCCTTTTGAATACCCTAATTTGAAGATATAAAATGATCAAAATATCACTATGATAGAATTTTGGTTAATGATTTTCATTATCTTTTTGACATAAAAGGAGATCAAATCATCTTTTTAATATTCTAAAACTATAGTGGGTCATGTGTTCACCTTTAAATTATATAGCGTCACCTGTTTTTGACTCAAATATAGGGAGATAAAGTGTAATTATCCATAACAATTTTCATTAAATCTAACGGTTTTCATCTATTTGTATTTTAGTTCAAAACCACAGGGGGTTATCTGTTCACTTTTAAAGTTCAAAAAAGTCATCTGATTTTCGATCAAACCACAAGAAAATAAAATGTAATTATCCCTAAATAAAAACAACACACCAATCTCTTATAAATATCTGTATATATTCGAAGACTAAACCCTAATTATTTAATTAAGTCTAGAGAAATTATAAAAATATCCCGATACAAGCTCAAAATGACTGACATGCCCAAAGGTCCTATTTAGTGTAAAATTATAAATCCTAATTAACAAATCAGGAGTTAAATACATAATCAAAATTTATTTATTTATAAAAACACGAAATCTTACAAGTCGTGTTTACAAAAACACACATTTCGGGTGACCTGGCACACTATAAACGCTAGGTGGTGACTTCAAGTATTTCTAAAAAATACCCATTTTCCAAGACATCATAGAATCCCTAGACTTGAAGGGTTGAGGGGCCATCGCACCTAAATGATATAGATCTCATAGTCGAACAAAGGCTTGATCCCGGACCAGTCTTTCTAACAAGATATTTTAAGCGGTCCGAAATTGGACACGACAAAGTAGATGCACCAACCAACTAGAGGGGACCAATTGATTTATTAGAACTGGCAGATTAGATTGAGATGCATGCAAATCATTAAGATCTTAATATTTTTCTTAGGATTCATTTATTTTACTAATTACTATAAACAATTATAAATGAAAATTTGGGTTAGAGCACTTTTACGTTTATTGCTTGTTTGAAACTCGGGAACAAATAAACAATGTGAGGCATGAGAGCAATATGTGAATTTAAACAGCAAAAGGACATAAAAGAGTTGCATGAATTGTGAAAGTAGGGGGTACTTATAAAAATATTTGATCGTTTGGGATAGGGAATTATAAAATAAAAAAATTCAAAATTTACCAATGGTCCATTTGACCATTGGCAGGCCAGGCTGGGTTAGGCCTCTTACTATTAAATGGCTAGATTTAGGATAAAATTACATTGTAAAAGTGTAATTATAGTCCTTAAATTTGCTTCTTGTTAGAACTAGAATAGTTATAAATAGCTTTAATTAGTTTAGTTTTATTCTTAATAAGGTTTTTGTGCTTTTTGTAGGATTTGGAAGCATAAATGAGCAGAAAGGGACAAATTGCAGAGAAGTCGTTGGGACGGGTTTTACAACTATCAAGACGATTGAAGAATCAAAGAGCGTGATTTATTTCAAAGTTTCCGTGTTGTCTGGACGACCCGCGCCACAAGCCGTCCAAACGACCCACACTGAAACTGTATAAGATCCCCAATTTTTGTAATTTTATGAGGATTCCAAACTTAAAATTAGATCTAGGATAGACATATAGTAGTTTTAGAGAGAGAAACACTTCCCTTTTGTATTTGTTTCACTTACTTTGTAGATTTTACAATTCAATGCAATTTTACATAGATTCAAGTAACTAAACAGCTCTCTTGTCAAGGGGTGTGAAGATTAATTAGAGAATTATGAAGTTCATTAAGGTATTCCATTGTGCTTGAATGTTTTATCATTTGCATTTATGAATCTATGCTAATCCATATTAGACTCAAGTACTTATGATCATATTTTTTAATTCTCACCCACAATTTAGATATTGAGATAATAATTGCTTAGATCCCTTATATGAACGCTTAGGAATGACTATCTATAATCTATTTGGGATTGCATAGATTGGACTTATGTTAGTTTACGTGGGATTCTCTAAGTCTCAAAGTGTTTATGATCATATTCTAGAATTTCCATATACATTTAATCTTGGGATGGGGTTTGCTTGAATTCCGAATGTGAAAACTTAGAATCAAATCATGTACAATCTAATAGACTTGACATATCAATGGCGCGGTCATTGACAGTGAATCAAGATAAGTAATACTTTATGAAATTCTAAATTCTGATTTGAGCATCCATTGATGAGGCTTTTAAATTCTTATTTTCTTTCTTTAATTAGTTTTTGAAACTCAACCAAATGATTTTTGTTTTCTTTTCAAACTATTTATGAGGTGTTTTCTTAGGATTTAGTTCTACCTTGAGTAAATTTCACCATAAACTTTCTCATATAACTCCATGTGGTTGGACCTTGAACTCCCAAGTAATTGTTACTTCACAACTACCAATTCTTCAGTAAGCATTGTCAAACTCGCATAAAAAACTTTAGCATAAATTACACTGACCTCCCTTCAATATTTACAAAAATACAGAGACCTAACACAACATTTCATAATTACATTGACCCCCCTTACTTTATTAATTATATTAACAAATTTTCCCCTCCGTTAGTCAATCGTTAGTTGACCCAAACGACAAAAAGCTAACGGAACCTTAAGTATGCCTTTTAATGTCTATTTTACCCTTTACCATTTTCTCTTTCTAAATCTCTCTCTCTAGTTTCTCTCTCTATTGTAATAATATTCCCACCATCATCCACCAACACCTCTAACTACAACCATCCCCATCATTTCATCTTCACAAAATTGTAACAATGGCAACACCCAAATTCACTTTCTATGAACTTCATAACCATTATCTTGAAAGTACCAATTAGAATAAAATCCATCCCAAGACCCATGCAATGAAATGGAATCCAACATAGATCTGCGAAACACAAATCTGCACGCTGCCGCAAGTACTCCACCACCATTCCCCCTGCTACCTAGCCCTCACTCAAACCTTAGTTGTCGCCCCAATCCTCGCCCACGCCTTCCCCTTTGTTGCCCTCCCTTCGTGAGGGCAATCGATAGTTAGATCTCGTTGGGGTGGGATGGCAGTGGAGGTTAATGGAAAATATTTTCAGATTTGTGAGGAATGGGTTGGGGAGGACAGAAGTAGAGTGGTAGGAAGGGAAGTGGGAGAAGAAGAGAGAAAAAAGAGAAAGAAGAGGAAGAAAAATATAGATCTATGGAGAAAGACACTAAATGGTGTTTCCAGTATAGCGGGGCCACTAGAGGTGATAGTGATGTCGGCAACAACGAGGCAGAAGTGCGAGGGAGGAACAACAATGGCGTCTCATGGGGGTTTGCAAGCCAAATCTAACAAACCTTCCAAAAACAAATTCAAATTTCATATTTACTGCAACCAACCCAAAATTGGGTTTCTTGTTGCCCAAAATTGGCCTTGTGATTTGGCAGCTTATGGTGGATGAAGGCCGCGTGGCGTGATGGCTGTGGCGAGGTGAGGGTTGGGGTTATGGTGGATGAAGGGCAAAGCACAGAGGTGTATTCTCCAATCAAGAAGTGAGGGTTGTTGTTGGCTGGGTGGGCCGAAGGAGGGGAAGGGGTGGTTACAAACCTACAGTCATTATGTTGCAGAAATAAGGAAGAAAAAGACCAGTTGGAACGAGAAGGAAGGAAGGAGGGAAGAAAAAATGAGAGAGAGAGAGAGAGAGAACACTTTATAGTTTTTAAAAATAAATAATTTTATGAAAATATTTAAATGTAAGGGTATTTTAGTAATTTTGCACCTCCGTTAGTGTCACCGTTCTGACAAGGGAAGTCAGTGTAATTATGAAATATTGTGTAAGATTCCTGTATTTTCGTAAATGTTAAAGGGAGATCAATGTAATTTACCCAAAACTTTTAATATGTATGGCCTCAGACCACCTGTGGATGGGCTTAGTGTGGGGTGGTCCTAATTTGGGCTTAGACCCGATAGCTTTAGGCCACCCATGGATATCAGGCAAAGTTTACATGCCTACACTTCTCCCTCTCTCATTGTTTTTTTTTTCTTTTCCCCTCTCTCTTCTTTAAGTCTCTCTCTTTCTCTTTTATTGTGAAATTTGATTGTGTGTACTACACCAAACAAATTTCATACCTTTCCTCCAGTTACTTTTTAAACAAATGATGTTGTATACATAGAAAAAAAAATTCAAATAAAATTTACACAAGATAATGTGATAGAATTGACATCTATCAGGTTTAATAATGTTTGGTTGTTTAGTTTGGTACCTTGGTTAATGGGGTCTTGAATTCAAATTGACTCAAAGTTCTTATTTACTAAGATAATTTTACACCTTTTCCATTGTGACAAAAAGATTGAGACCTATCACTCAAAAACAAAACACTCTCACAATAGCTCTTAGTTCACAAATGAAATAATCATTTCATTTCAGATGAATTATTTATCATTTTTTTTTTGAAAAACTATATTTTATACAAAAGAACATTTTGTAATGTTATAATTTATATAAGCACACCCAATAAGGGAAAGTAGTGTAATTTAAGAGCAAAGACAGTGGTAAGGTAGTATTAGTGGTGTATATTGGGCCGGCCGGGCATAGTCTAAACTATATAGTATTCCCATTGGGCCTAAGAATAAATCCTAAGCTCGTCAATTTAACACAAGTATAAATAGCACAAATTAAACATAAATGGTTTATTAAAATGGTTCATGTGTTCTTTTATTAATTAAAAATCAATTGTAAATATCTTGTAACTAATTCTTTTAATAAAATTTTTCTTTTCCAAAACCAAGTTTACATTCATGTAACCTAAAATCTTAATGCATTTGATATATTAAAACATAGAAATACATTGTTTTACATGTATTTCAGGTAAGTCGAGTTGGACTTTAAATAAAATTTTTAATCCCAATTATTAACATAATTAAGTCAAAATTTTTTAAGACCTATAAATGATAGACGGGCTTAACAGGCCATTTGGTTAAGGCCATTCTTATGTAGTCCTAACCACTGAAATTTAAGTATGATAGTGTGGAGAAATTTTTTCCTGGTCTTCCTAGAACATTGCTCCATCTCTCACATGAGAGGTGGGCCCCACTTCACTTAACAAGTGAGCCCCACTTGTTATGTGAGAGATGAAACAAGCAGCATGGAATAATTTTTCGATAGTGTGCGACCGGCAAAGATTACACAAGCAGTTTACTCTAGAAGCAAGAATGCTGATTTTTTTTTTTTCCCCAAAAAAGATGCTTTTGCAATTTTGCCAAACCTTTGGGTACGTCAACGTGATTCTGCCAACTACATAAGCTGCGGTGCAGTGAACGCAGATGTTCTAAAAAAAGTCGGCCGAAAAAACTGTCTGGCTGCTATGGAAACAGCTGCGTATCCAATCCTGCACACTCTTCGCATCAACAGCAATAGCAAATACCATGAAACCCGCAAAGACCATCTCCACTTTCTCCCTCTGCTTTCGTATTCTTTCCCGAAAAACTTCAATTTTCGCGGCAAAAGCTTGCAGTTCAACCGGTTCACAGCGTCGAGCTCTCCGTCCAGCTCTTTTGAGCAGAAGCCATCTCAAGAACTTGCTGTTCTACTTGAAGTTGAAGGGTGAAATTCTGATTTTTCGCTACCACTATATTTTAATGTTTGTTGTATATATGTATATATATCGACTTGAATTTGCACCCACACACACATTTTTACGTGTCTACTCAATTTTGACTGTTCATTTTTCTGTTTTATTTTGGTGGATTTGTTGTGTTCCTTCGATCAATTTGTTACTTTGGTTATGCATAATTTTGTTTGATTTAGGGGTTTTGTTATATGAGTCTTCTCTGTTTTGATTATGTATAAACTCTTATATTTTCATCTTCTTTTATGTCGAATTATGTTTAGCTACGTAACCCAGTTTTTCAGTTTAATTTATGGGCTAGGTTAAATGGCATTCCTTCTTTTGATTCCCAAGTTTATGTCTGTGCCGTCCTTACTTCACTTTTCCCTTAATTTGTTAATTCCTGTGTCGTCCTTACTTCACTTCTCCCTTTATTTGTTCCTCCTGCTGGGAAGCACACTCTAGAAACCCTCTTAATCTGGGAAGTCGCAGTAGAAAATGTTAGTCTCAGAACTTTTTCCAACTGGGACATACATGTTAATCATAAACCATGAATAATGTGGCTTATGGAAACATTTTTAATTTTATTTAACCTGCCCCTTGTGGGGGCCAACAATTTCCAAAATCTATTCCTAAAAGCGTAAGAATTATACCATCTCAGGAAAGTTGTGAAACATTTTATTAAATTGGTATTTTCTTTTGTCTGGTGCCCACTATTTCAGACTGAATTGTTGGAGTCGCGCTACACGAATCTCCTTACTTCCTTGGCTATATCAAGGTTCCATACAATTTATTGATCACAAGCCATCATGTCTATTCTTGCAGCCTCACCTTTTTGCTTTCGGAGATTAATTTGTACTTGCCTATTCAACTTGAACCACATACTCTTCCTCACTCATGCATAAGTGCTTCAATACATAGGACCAAATTATCTTAGGTAACTCTCTCTTATTTTGTCCTTTCTGGTGCAATCTCTATCCTTCAACAATGCATATGTACATTTTTCTTGAAGTCAGTTGTATATATTAATCCCTTTTCTTCTCTGGTCTATAAAAATTTACGTAAGTGAAATGGAAAAGAAATACAGTGAATTAGTTAAAAATAATGAACTGAGAAAAGGGCCTGTATTGTTCTTTCTTGCTTCTAGTCTCATTTTCTAAAGTAATGTAGAGAGTTTATCTAAAACATTTTATACATGATGTACAGCATTATGTATAATGGTATTGCTTGCAGATACTTACGTAATGCGTTTCATTTTATTTAGGGTCCTAATGGATGTGTATCGCTCGGGCAATCGCCAAGCCTTCAATGTAGGTGCGGTGGAGGAGTAAATTTATATATGTTGCTCGAAATGGTTTAGTTGATAATGCCTGCAAAACATCACAATCAGTTGGGTGAATATGTGTTACGAATTTGACACTTTTTTCTTTGATAATGTCAGCATTTCAAAAGCTTGGGCTGGACTGTGCAAACTGGACCGAACCTATCTATTTAGACCTTGTAAGGTGTGGTTTGTTTGGCATATAGTTGATAAGCAGTAAATCAAACCATGGGTTTTTGAATTCAAGGTTCTACTGTACTTAGGGCAGAAATTTTCATAAAGTTGAAAAGAATTGATTTTGACTATGGTAAAAGTCAAGCAAGTTGCTTTTCATATTGCTTCCTACTGTTATGTACTATGTGCATTGGCAGCTCAACAAAGTGATCTTAAACACATTACTGTTATGTGGGACTCAGATTTTGCGTATTCAAGTTGAACCCCACTTACCCTCTCGATTATAGTTTCAATATTGAACTTCTTCTCTAATGACCAATATATCATGGTCTTCTTGTGAAGTTTTATATTTGTATCTTTCTAGGAAGAGTGCTGGTGATGAGGAGAGGATGTTGATCTTGTATTTTAACAGGGTGAGCTCCTCATATTTATTTTTAGTAGAAGTAAAAACCTGATAGATATTTCTTGGGACATCCGTGCATTTGATTTCTTTCATTTTTTGAGTTTTGTCTCCTACTACTAATCCCTTATGCAGATTGGTTGGCCTACTTCACTGCCCACAAGTGAGAAGGGAACATTCATGAAAAGAGTTCTGCGAGAGAAGGTATAACTGATATTAATCAGCAAAGGAAAAAACTTCCTAGTTCCAATAAGTGCATCAGGGAATAGTGGATGTAGGAAATATAGGATGCTTTGATGTGATTCATTGTTTTCAGAAAAGGGGAACATACAGAGAATCTACTTAAATTCAGTTCTAACTCTGACCCTCTTCATGGGTTTCCCTTCCTATGTTTCCCCATATTGATTGTATAAATTTCCTCTTCTTTCGTTCTTCCTCTTAGTTTCTTTCTTTCCTCTTCTCTCTCTTTTTTTTTTTTCCCGTGAGGTGTGGGGTGTGGAGTGAGCCAGTTTTGTAAGATCTTCAGTTAAGCAGCACGGACACGGATATGACACAGACATGTTGACACGATGATTTTTAAAATGTGTAGAACATGACATGATGGGAACGTGGCAAAAATATATGCTTTATATATATATATATATATTATGTCATATAGTGAAATATTTTATTCAATGATAATGAAAACAATGCAAAATAACATTATTGAAAATTAAAAAGTATGTATTTCATATCTTAAATGCCAAATTAGGTACAAAATCACATTTTTTTTATTTTAAAATTGGATATTAAGTTATTTTATTCAAACTTGCAATGATAGACAGGTATTCTCCACGTGTGTGAGGCGTGTCTAGTTCTAAAAAATTAAAAAGTTAATAGGATACTCTTGCACTAGTGTCCAACATGTTTTGAGAAGTGTTCGACGAGTGTCATGTCTGACACGGTGTTCCACATGGACATGACACCTTTTGAGAAGTGTCTGTGCTTCTTAGATCCTTATATTATTATGCTATTGATGAAATAAAAAATTTGATGCTTGTGACTTGTGAGCATAAAGAAATCCAAACTGCAACATCTCTTGTTAATCACCATTCAAGAATTAAGATATTTTTTTGTAAGAATGTCAAATTGATGAAGCTTTTTAACAATGAAAATTCTAAAATAGCTTAAAGTCAAATGATAGTGTTAAATTTTGTGATTCTTTCAAGTTTCAAATAAATATATAAAAGCCTTGTTCATTGGTGCACAACAAATACTTAACATCTATAAAAAAAAACACATTATTAACTGTTTTTTCATCACATATCTCTACATGGCAAACTTACAATTTGTAGTTTTCACTGGAGTACCTAATCAATTAGTAGGGTCTTGGTCTGGGAAAATAGTCCAGTAGTCAGGTAGTACTGAGTACTCGGTAGTAATTCCTATCAACTGGTGACACGTGGTGTGTGAATATATCAGCAACCTGAGTTTGTGGAGCAGTGGAAAGACTTTTAAGAAAAAATACCACATGCCAAAATCTGATAGGATGTTTCCTTAAAACTCTCTCCACTACTACACAAACTCAGGTTGCTGATGTATTCACACACCACGTGTCTCCATTTGATAGGGATTACTACTGAGTACTCAGTACTACCTAACTTCTAAAATTTTTTCCCTTGTTTTGGATGTGACAACGTACATATACATCGCACCAATCCCCCAGAACATCTTGTCTATTGTGATCTATATCACTTTTGTTAATTAGTTTATCACTGCTGTCCTTTCTAATTGTTAGAATCAATTTTGCTCGCTACAGCCATTAACTTAATTTAAATGCTTTCCTTGGACTAATTAAGCCTGTAAGAAATTCATGTTCAATTTATTTTGGATATGAACACAAACTTTTGACTTACCCCTTTAGAAACTTAAGAAGCATGGAGATTTGTATTGCATAATGCTGAATTATTGGTTAACTTTTGGCAGAAAAATGCATTGGATGATTTGGTGATGTCAAAAAGTTTACCCTTAAGAGCTGGTGTTGAAGAGTGAGTAGTCCATTCCTGATTAATGTAATTTGTGTAACTTGTTCTGAATACATGTGTATTCTCATAGTGTTAGCTATCTGCTTTAAAACTCAAGGCCTCTATTCATTTGTCATAATAGAAGCATAGATGCCCTTCCCTAACACTACAGCTAATCTTTGTAGTCCCTTGGTAAGTGTTATGTCTTTGTCAGTGATTAGAATAATTTGCAGCCGTTACCTTTGGAGTTTTTCGATTGTTGATTCATTTTTTGATTTGGATTAATAATGCTGAATTTTCAGGAATGTGATTCATTAAACTCAGGAATTTTATTCATTATATTTTTTTAAATAGGAGTTGCTCAGTAGTATGTTTGACATCAGATTTGAAACTTGATTATTACTTTAAACTTGTGTTTGTATCTTGTCCCATGCAATACGTTTATCAACCGCATTGATCTCTGTTTCTTCTGCTTCAGAAATATCAGCTTCAAATACTCAGGGGCTGTTTGGATTGCAACTTAAAAAAGCCGTAAGCCAAAAGCTTAAGCTAGTTCTAAAAGTGCCTTTTTTAAGAGAGGAGTGAAACACAGTTTAAAAAAGCCATCAGTTTAAGCCATAAACTGCTAAAAAAGCTGCATCCAAACACCCAGTTATTACAAAATTTTAGAAGAAAAAACTGTTTGCTTCAGAATTTTTTAATCTTGTATCAGTGTTTTTATTTTGAGGGTTTAGCTTTCACATTATTAATGTTCTCACAGCAATGTCTAATATTTTGTACAGTTCTTTCTTGGAAAAACTGCACATCTATTTGCTCAACAAGTCATGTATTACCCACATCTAAGGTGGTTCAGCCAAGCTTGATGTGGCAATAGCAACCACTCATTCAAAAAACCACCAGGTAGAGAAGAGCAATAATTTGTTCTTTATTTTAAAAAAATTGGGGAAGAACTTAAATGATATTGAGACAATTGAACATGCACAAGGAGCTAATAAAAAACATTTAGTTTGTACAAGTTTATGCTGATATGATTGTTTATAAAGCATAATTCATGACAAGATACTCAACTGGAGGTTAATCTATCAATATAATATTTATCATATGCCACAATCTTTAGAGTCTAAAACATGTGAAAGCATTCATTTGCTTATACTAGTATGTTGGAAGTGTTCATAGAAAGTTACAAGAAGGAAAAGAATTTTAACAATCATATTTATAAAGATATCTCTAGGGTTGCATTTGATGCCCTGAATTTGCAGACATTCCCACATTTCAGATGACCTTTTTTGGGTGTAATTTGCACTGGCCTCGCCTTAGGTATATAAAGTTTTCTCTATACAATGATTAATCTTGTATCCAGGTACGACTAAAAGTTATGACCAGTCCCTGGTCATGATTGATTCGGTAGTTAATTCTAACTTCACCCTTGTGGATCAATTGTAAAAAAGTCTTGACTACGCCCAGAATATGGCAATCTATTAACACCCAAGTGCAGGTGCGGAGTCGATCCACAGGGAACAGTTATCAAAACATGCAAAGTTAGGTGTTAAAATTCACCCACGGTAAAAGATTAGATGCTGACTAAACCATGCTAGACATTGTAGTATTACAATGGCTTCAGTTGGAACCTAAGCCAACCTGTTTGAATTTTACCTTGAAAAGTACCGATGAAAATTGGACAATTATTGCAGAAAATGGTAACCAAAGCAAAATAGTTTAATTTGTGAGGATTGATGGTTGTAGAATGAGACTTTAATTAAATTAAATAAAAAAGTCTTAGATGCAATTGATCCCAAAATTTCAACGGAGGTTTTGTAACTCAAATCATTGGCTTCGTCTTGAGCTTTTGATTCGGAAGATTAAGCTATTAGAATAAAAATTTAATAATAATTAAATCTAGAATAATAAAATTAAAGCCATAGATTCATACCATTGATCTGTGTAATAACTATATCAAACTAATATTTATGCATAGAAATTACTAAACTTAGTCAATAATCTAAGTTTTCTCAAAAATCTAGAATTTAATTACCAAGAATTGAAAGATTTTAAAGATAAAATAATGAAGACTCAATTACCTCCGTTATATTCCAAAATTCTCAGATGATTTTCACAATTGGGTTCACGAATAAAATTAGCTACTTATAGTATTGAAAATACATGGCTTGAAAAATAACTTCATAAATGAAAAGTTTATTATAGCAGAATAACAGAAAAGAAAAGACTGAAAAATTAATTGGTTGAACAGCTACTAACAAACTAACTGACTTCTAAGGAAGAATCAGCCTCTTCCCTTCTGCTCTCCTCCCCTCTGCTCTCTTCCTCTGCTCTTTCTTCTATTTTTGTAGCCGAGAAGAGCATCTTTATTTTATTTATTTTTATATTTTTTTTTACTTCTTTTCACCTTCTTTCCCTCCTTTTCTTCCTTCTTTTCTTCTTTTTCTCCCGTGTCGGCCGCGCCCGTGCTCCCTCCTGCAAAGAGATATATATATATATTATTATATATAAAGAGTCCGGGTGCAAAGATATATATATATATATATATTATATATAAAGTATAAGATATAATATATTATATAGAAAATAAAGGATATAATATAATATATATATATATAATATAATATACACACCCACTCATTTAGATAATATACATCACGTTGCTTCATTTTAGTTGGTTTTATCTTCAAATCTGCTCAAGGCTTGTAAAATGTGAAAAATACTAAATTTATATAAAATTGATAAATAATACACAAATAATAACTAACATTAGCCTGCAACTAGGGACTCCAATTGTATTTTTTAGAGTACAGTCAAGTCTGCATGGTGTTTTAGAGATTGTTATTTTGTTGTATTATTTTCTTTTTATCATTAATGCTATTATTATGATTGCCATTAATCTCTTATCATTGGATCAATTTTCTTCGTAACATGAGTGTTTTTTTTAACATATTTGCTGCCTTCATTTGCAGTTTTATTGATGATGCATGTAATGAAGGCATACCTGTGGTCATCCTGACAGCCTACAGTAAAAGTGGTGATAAAATAGCAAGGTTTGTTTTATCACCACCAAAGTTTTAAATGGTGTTCAGAAATGCAAGTGCAATTGTTCTAATTTGAATATGTAGTGGGTTTGTAGTGACTGATGTGCACCTTTATATTCTCACTTACACATCCAGCTATTGGCATTAATGTTCCTGTTTAGGGAATTTTGGTTTTAGGACCTTCACATGATATATTAAGTAGGAAGTTTAGGGTATTAACCTAAGAAGTATAGACACAGACACTTGTGTCGTGTTTGACATGCTGACATGGCAATCTTAAAAAACGAGAGGACACAACACGGCGTGGACACAACAAAATTATTTATATGTTTGTATTTTATACAACAAAAATGTATTTTTTATACATCTTTTTCTTTGCTGGTTGTTAGATGCTCAAACGAAGCTCTTTGCCACTCTCTCCCTTTTTCCTCCTCCCTGTAAACAAGACCTACAACTCCGCAAACTAAGAAGCAAGTTAAACGTGTTCTAGAAGTGTCCTGAAAATGGACAAGCGTGTCCTGCAAGAAAAAAATTAAAAAAAAAATAGGACACAGGAGAGAGTGTGACCGACCTGTGTCCGACGAGTGTCGGTGTTCGACATGTGTTGGACACGGGTACGTCGCTCTACCAGGCGTGTCCGTGCTTCCTAGGTATTAGCTATAAGAATTTAAAGCAATACCCATAAGAGCACTACATCACTGCCCCACAGTTGTATATACATCATTGACCAGTCTAGTACAGCTACACTCTTGATTCAATTACTTATGTAACAGTATTGTCTCTATTATTTTTTTGATATCACTTTAGCTGCATCTTACTCGGGGGTTGAATTCACAATAAGATTTGAGAAACAGAGCCAGATAATTTCTTATTTATAGGTAAAATGGAATACATTGTTGTTGTATCTATTGATACGTTTTGAATGGAGGTGTGCTTAAAATGATTATGAAGCATAGATTTTGTAGATTGTAGATGAAATGATTCAATTTCAACAAATCCAAAATTGTCCAGTCTCAAAATTCTTAACAACTAAACTCATAAATGCTAGGGCTTCAGCAATAGATGAAACTGTAGCTTTTCAAGTTAAGTCCTAGTTTGTGATTCCTGATTTCTGGTATCACAATTGAAGGACGATTCCTAATGGCAGATCCTTTATCTTAGCAATGACAAGTTAATTACTGGGAAGACAACTCTGGTGCAATATTAGTTGATTCTAAAGAAAGTCCCTTGAGAGCTGTCTGGAAAAAGAAGCAAGGAGGTGTTAGCTGGTTAGCTACTTTGTTTCTGTATGGTATCTTTGGTGAGGGGAGTGAGAAGAAGGAAAATTAAGGAGAGAAAATAGAAGGTATGGATGAAGTTTCCATTGTTTGGTAGGAAGAAAAGGGGAAGAACAAAGGATGAGAAGAAGGATGCATTTTCCCTCTAGGTCCACCAAATCCTTTTTGCCTAAAAGTGTGGGGAAAAGAGGAGGGGGAGAACTTTTCTCTTTAGGTCCACCAAGTCCTTTTTGCCTAAAAGTGGGAGAGGAAGGGGAGGCAGTGAAGTGATGTAGGGGGTGGGGAAGAACTTCTCTCTTCAGGATGGAAAAGAGGAGGGAAAGGACATCTTGCTTTTTTAATGCTTTTGCGATCCAAACATCACTCTTTCTTAAACATCTTAGTGATCTACTTTTTCTATCCCTCCTAGCTTCCCTTCTTTCCACTTTTCCATCCCTTATGCCATGCAGAAATTAGCATTCTAGAGGTATTCAAGCCATTTCATCAACTGCACTAGATTTTCTAATAAGTGGTCAATAGCTTGTGTGCCAACTTCCTAACTTTTTTATTTTTTATGTTCTTCTTGTTCTTTTTCAGCTCTTGCTTTCCTACATCTTCTCAATTTTGGTACTCAATATATATGATGTGATGGTAATATGCATGGATCTTTGATTTAAAGTGGTTGTACTGCTAATGCATCTCTAATGTGTTCATGCCCTGATTGGAAGCTTAAGTGAGTCTAAAGCCCATTGAAGGGTACTTAATAGTGTTGGAACAACATGGAGGCATACAATTATATGGAACCAATTATCAACTTTAAGTCAGGCAAATTCTGAGTCAAAATGGAGGCATACAACTATATGGAAGGGTACTGTTTAAGGGAAAGTTATAGGAAACAATTCTGAGATGTTTTCGAAACTCTAATATAATTTTAAGAAACATGACGGAAACACTAAAAAATATTGTGAGAACTCCCTAAAAACTTGCTTATCATAGTTTTTAGTATTTTTATACTATCAAATCTTATTATTTGACAATACTATATAAATTTTTAATAGAAGTCTATAGATATTTTGTAGCATTAGTATTTTATCTGATCAAAAGGGTATTCTAAGTACTTTATATTATTTTTTTGATAAATATCCTATTTAATTTGATATTTCCTAGCATTTTCCATTTCCCATAATTCTTTTAGGCCATGTTTCATACTTCTGTTTCTCGTATTGTTTCCCGCTTCCGCTTCCCTTTCTGGCGATTCAAAGCTATGGTCCCTTTTTTACAATAGAAACTTTTTATGAATTTGTTTGCAAAAAGCTCTCACTGATTTTTTAAGGTTATTGATAAACATAACCAATAAATTCCTCAAAAATGGAAGGCTGTGTTTTACCCTAGTTTTTTCTGTTTCTATCTTTCTTTCTTCTCATGTTGTTGATGTTATTAAAATCAAAATGGACGTTGTCAAAATTTTGATACTTATGTAAGGGCATCGGTGAGATATCTCTTAGTCTTGCAACATGCAAAGGATTCTAGAACATCCTAAGATAAATAGTGAAAATTAAATTACATCTCTAAATAGTTCTCAAGCCATTTGTATTGAATGATTATGTGAAACCAGTGTACACTTCTTCCTCGGTGGGAGAGGTTCATTATTTATTGTTTCTTGTGCTCAGTTTTCTTATCAAGCCAAATTTATTCTTGTGTTTGGTTTTGAATGTAGCTTCTATACTGCATAATGAGCAAATGACTTGTCACAAAAAAAAAAAAAAAAAAAAAAAGAAGAAGAAAAATACTGCATAATGTACAAAATATGTGTACAATTAGTGAAATGAGCAAAGTGCATCTTGGCTAGGTTCTTTTATTTTATGTAATCAACCTTAGGAAATTCGCCTTGTCTCTTGTTTGACTCGTGATGAGTATAGTGGGGTGGTTTATTGAGAATCTTATTGCAAAAAAACATATCCCTGTTGTTTGCTTAACTAATAAAACAAGTTAAATAAAGGCCTATGCTATGCACTTTTGATGAGTTTTTTTTCTAGTATGGATCTGTCTTACTGTCTTTTTCATCTTTTGGCTTTGAGCACTTAAAATCCAGTGCTGCATGCATAATGGGAAGGATGAAATATGATAACATTTCCTCTCTCTCTCTCTCTCTCTCTGTGAAATGCTACTAGATCCGTTGTCGAAAATCTTGGCGATGATAGATTATCAAAGATAAAGATGGTTGGGAATGAGGAGGTGGAGCAGAGTTTCTATGGCCAACTTGTGCTTGGTAAAGGAGTGTCTTCTAGTTTGGATGAGCAACTAGCAAAGGAAGCAAGAAAGGCAGGTAGATTCCCCATCCTGAGGTGGCTTGCATGCATTTTTCAATTCTATTGCGTATTTCACTGCAAAAGCTTTTGTATTAAAGGGCTGTATTATTTCTTTCCGAGCCAGCTTCTGCTGAGAAACAAAGAATTGCAGAGGAGGTTGCATCGATGCTGAAGTTAAGAGTTGATATTGATACTAGCTCAACTGAAAGGTTAATCTATTTTCTTTTTCTCTATTTTGCAGTTGCAAATACTTAGAGGAAATCCTTGTCCTTCAGGAAATCCATAGTTCCCATTCATTCATTCATTCTAAAACAATTTGCTACAAACTTATGATAATAATTCTGAATCTATTGTTGACTACTTGTATGCTTTCTTCCATCTCCGTATGCTGGCACCCTGTTGAAAATCATATTCCCTGTTGCTCATTCATACCCTTTTACGGTGTTACATGGTTAAATTTCTCTATGACTATGGATGTCACTCGTTCCCATATCATTCTGCATTTTAAAAGCTTGGCACAAAATGTTCTATACCATTCTCTAATTTTACCCGCTCTTTGTTGTATATTTTATTTCATTTTTCACAAAGGATTCCCTTGCCCACCCCTATGTTATCGCTTTAGCCTCAATGGCACTTGGCTTTGGCAGAGATGCACCAACATTGTCTTGTGCAAATTGAAGTATATCTCAATGGGTGGCAAAATAAGTGTCATTTCAGAAGAATTTATGCTTTACAGCCTCTCAAAAATGTCCATAAAAAACTTGGCTTATTACACTCATGCACAGACACTCTCAAACAAACACAATTTGTTCACAAGGACGATTTGGTATTAGGATTCTTTCTTTTGGGGTGGACATGTTTATGGAATTATTCGTTATAGTATGCAAGAAATGCCAGCTAAAATTGCTTCTTGTTTTTGTTATTGTTCCAGCTAGTTTTTTAGCTCTTATTTAATTTTAGTCATAGTAGAAATTGTATTACTATTTCAACTTGATTGACTTGCAGGAGTAGAAATATTTGTCCAAAAGTTTACCAAATTAATCACCAGCACTAATCTGGACTAGTTGTTTATCTAATGCATGTTGGTGTTGCCTGATCAATTGTCCTCTACACACCAACCCAAAAAAAAAAAAAAAACTTTCAGTAAGGATTTGCTGCACATAATGGTCTGAGTCATTTTCAATAGTGTTACACCGACCCACTATACGCGGGGATCTCTTTTCTATATTACTAGTGTAAAAGACTAGTGCTACGAGGAAATTGTGTGTGAAGAGAGCATGGTGATTGTCGTATACATTTTAATTGTTTAATTTGCAATTTGTTAGTAAAAGTACTAGTTATCTTGGAGTTTAAAGTTTATTAGCATAAGAATAAGGAGACCACTTGTGTGTGGAGTAGAGTGAGGGGTGAGTAGTCAAATCTGTAGAGGGTGACCCTCTAGGAAGTTAACGGCAGGCGCTGTCTTAGGCGAAGGACCACCGGAGGTGGAGGAAGAGAGTTGAGGCGGTTCTAGAAAGAGAGAGGGTGGCAGTTTCCCAAACGAACTTGGAGAGATTGAGAGATTCTCAAGGGTTGGTGATAAGCATTCAATATAGAATGAATGTCTTGTCAATGGAGAATGAAGGTTCCTTTTATATAAGTGAGGGAGGTACTTCATGATTGGTTCTTTAGTTGTCGAGATTTTTGGTGATTGGCTCCTCAGACTGGAGACGGAGCTTTTTGTTGATTGACTGCTCAGTCTGAGACTTCTCGAAGACCGACATTCTGACTGTTAACTCTGTGACTCTATAAGGCACAGTGATTCAAACGGTTCAGGCATTAAATGCGCTTTGTCGTTTATTTGGAGATTCCTCTCTCTCTAAGACCGGCCGGAGGGGTAATCCGTCGGCGAGCCCTCAACTCTAGCTTTCAATCCACTTGTCTCCTAATGATCCCGCGCAGAGTTTCCTAGGTCCTACTCTCAACCTAGGTTATGGAGACACGCTTGGTTATGGAAAATTATGCTAAGTATGGAGATGCGCTCGGCGGAGAGGTTCCATGACCGAGCCAGGATGTGCTGAGCGCCAAGCTATGAGCGGACGTCGCAGAGGAGGTGTCCCAAGGTCACTTATAGGCGAGGGCCTCTTTGATGTCTTAGCTAGAAGGTGGCGCTCTTCGTGCTTTTCTCAGTGGGTGAGCCAACTTGGTGCACACGTAGCTTCGGTGGGCTGTCACATGGAGCTAGGCGTGAGAGGAGGAGCGGTATGAAGGAGTGGTGAGTTGCCTAAGTGTCCTTATACGGAGCGGAGTTGGACACTTGTACCTATACTGCGTAGACAAATCTCCATGGATTCAAGAGAACTTTCAGCTTATGCAAATATATTTCCTGTTGACAATTCAAAAGTGTTAATGGTTTTATGGATGCATCAATTTGTGAAAGTTTCTAGCACTATCAAACACATTTTAATAAGAGCACAGAAATTCAATCTAGCTATTAAAATTTTATTAAGTACATAGGTTCAACCTTACCTGCATTGGGTACGGATCAATGTTTTGAAAAAACGGACCGTTGAGCGAACCGGAATAGTGATTGGGTTATGGGTCAATAGTTCAACCGTCGGATTAACCGCTATTGAACCGTGACATAATAAATATATTTAAATATATAATTTGAAAAATATATATAATTTTTTTTGACATTTTATACCATTTTTAATAGGTTTTTATTGAACCAGTAGTTGTTGAATGGTTTTATGCTAGGTTCAGCGGTTTAACCATTGGGTTGACCTTTTCTGTCGGGTTTTTGTTAAATTGGTTTTAAATGTGAATCGGATCGTTTTCTAGACCGGTTCCTGGTTTTTCGGTTAAACTGGCCGTCCGGTTTGGTTTTTAAAACACTGGTACGAATGTATAATTACAAGATCTAACAATTTTTGTAGAGATGTTGTGGGTGCTAAAAGTAGAAGAGGAAAGCTAAGGAGCATGGGTTGAGGCAGTAAGAAAGGACATGATTGCTTTAGACATAACTGATGATATGACTTTTAATAGAGCCAACTAGAGAAAGCAGTTCAATGTAGCCAGCCCTGTGTTACCATAATACTCTATAACCTTAGCGATATATATTTGGAACGCTATTCCGAAACATGGTGCATTATCGTTCAAAATGGTGAATATAGCGATCCAATGTGATTTTAATTTTTTTTTCTATTTATTTCTTTAAAGGTCACTTAAGAAGGAAAAAAATCAAATATAATTGAACCAAAATATAGGGAGAATAGAATTTTGAAATAATAATATGCAAAAAATGGATTATGATACTCCTTGAATGTGTTTTTAGATGATTAATTTGAAAAAACATAGATTATATTTTATTAAATGACTAATTGTTAAAGAAAATTGTCCTAAAAGTATCTTAATTCTAATATTGTAATTTATACAAGTTTACCCTTAGCGTACCATATTTTAGAACATGTGGTGTACCATATTTCCGTTTCCGTTTCCGTTTCCGTTCCCATTCCACGTACCTGAACGATTTGCGTTCCAGGTAACATAGAGCCAACCGCAAGATATCGAACAAAGACTTGTTGAGTTGAGTTTGTTATTTAGGTAGGCATTTAGAATGCTCATGGAATCATAATTAAGCTCAAAGATTTTTTTTCTCTAGATTATATTAACTAAACCATACATATGTATCTAAGCATTACAATTGGTGAAACCTAAAAGACAGATAAGGAGGATTTTAACTCCATTAATCACTACCATTGTTGGGAGAGATGGCAACAACAATAGTGGTGGTCATAGTATTGCTTGGGTTGCGGATGGGCTGTGCGTCATATCCTGTTTTAAATCTCTTTCTCTTCTGCATAGCAAACCATAACCATGATGTGTACTTTAAACTCCCATTATTACTTGTATTCAATGGTGTTATTAATATTTGGTAATTTGATCATCCATTACACACGTCATCAAACTCATACATCAACTCCAACTTTTTCTTTCATCAACTTAAGCACTGCCTTAGATCCTACAAGTTTATTCAACTCCCTCATTTGATGCATCCTTTGATGCAAATACTGTAACCTTCCACTTGTTTGGAACCGTATTTTGCTCAAGATAATATTTCAACCCAAATTTTGCATCCTCCCATCTTCCAACTGCTGATTGTAATTTTTGCCATCATTTGGTCTCATTCTCAAGCAGATGGTTACTATTTCACAAGTTTGATATCAATAAAAGTTCAACACCATATGAAAATTCCAATCAAAACTGTTTGAAATGGCATGAACATATTTCTTTCCCTCCCCTTAGATTTGGTAAATGTATGGCGCACAGTTAAAATGCTTAAAATTGTCATTTGTGTTCATCATGAAACTGAATACCTGCATCCCATCACCTGATTGTGGAAGTCTCATGTACCAGGATTTCTACAAGAAAACTGAAATTCAACATGTCATCTACTGAATGCTGGGTTTTCATCACTCCAAAATATCCATTACTTCCTATCAAACCTATGACCTGTACCAGAAAATAATTGTATCATACATAATTTCACCCTTCTTACATCTCTTCAAAACATTATTTTGCATACTCAAAGCTACAGCATACCAAACTAAATTTAATGCAATAATCCAAGTATAAACTGAAGTAGACATTCCATTTTCCCTTTCAATTATGAATCCAAGAGAATGATATTTTATAGGGAATTTCATTGGCATGGGGAAATTTCCTCAGCCAATTTCTGGACTGACTCAAAATATATTCGGATTACATTCGAGTCAATGAACATAAAAAGGCTGATTGGAAGTCTTGACGAATGCTAGAAAGGATGGTTAAGCAGATAGAAGATGCATGTTTGTGCAAGGGGCAGATAAAGAAAGAAGTGAAGATAAGTTGGTGGTAGGGGATAGGATTAATGATGGTTTTGGTAGTACTTCTAAGGGGAGAGATAAATAGAGTACACATGGAATCCAAACTTATGATCCTCCCCACACTGCTGCATCTCAACCTGTTAGCCACTTCTCTCTAGCACAAGTGAACCCCCTTCTAATCATACTTAAAATTTTACCATAGCCATTTATGGAATTGGCTTAGATGGTGAAGACTTGTGGATATTTGTAGGGGTCAATATCATTGTTTTGGGAAAGCATTGAACTAGCTAGGGCTAAGGTGGAGGCGGAGTTGATATTGAGTTTGGTGCTGAGTGAGGTAAGGTAGAGGCAATGGTTTGACCCATTCTACCAGAGTTGCTAGGGAAGAGCCATGGGTCATATTTGTCAATCTTGTTTGAGAATACTCCAAAACATTCTAGAGTTGGTTGAAAATATAGATGGAGTTGACTAAACGGAGGGAACATGCCCAGAAAGCCATGGTTTTTATAAGGTGTATAGATGCATACATGAATTCACATTGATTGTCAACTCTGGCAAATTCCATTCTCAACTCATTGATGTCTCTATTCTGTTAACTTATCCAAAAAACAACCTCTCTCTTGATCACTTGGTGTTAGGTATATGGATACATTTTCTCCACTTGGCTCTATCCAAAACCATATCCTTGGTTAAGTCCAAGGCAGCTAGGCCATTTCTTACCACCTCAAACCATGTCTTTGTTGTCCTTGTCCATCTTGTACTTTTGATACTTTCTACCTATATCATATCATACCTTTCGCATTAGTGGGTCTATGCTGCACATGGCTAAACCACTTCAATCAACTCCTTTTATCTTATCTTCAATTGGTTCCCTTCTAAGTTCCCATGGATGCATTTGTTGCTTGGTCTTATAACATCACTCATCTCTCTCATTTTTAGTGGCTTGCAATTTTGGATCATGTTTTTTCTTTATTGCTTGACATGTTTGTGCCATACAACAAGCTGGCCTTATTGCATTGCCTACTGTGATAAATACTTGTAGTTTTGCTTGAAAATCATTCTAAGCTTTTTTCATCCTCTATTTGACACAGAACTTGTATATGACTTGCAATTGGAAAGTTTACCTGATAAGTTTCTCAAATTGCCACTTTATTAGTTACCTATTTGTAGAAGGCCATACCACGGATGCCATTTAGAGATGAATATAGGTATCTGTATTTGTCCTGTCCCATTGATGATAAAAAAGATGGACATGGATATGACATGATACAGACACGGCGACGCAATAATTTTAAAAATTGCAGGACAGGACAAGAAGTTCACAAGGCGGATACATGGCAACATTATATATTTCATATATTTTTTTATAAGTCATAGATATGAATATTTTATTCAAAGATAACACTTACATGTATTTCATAGTTTAAATGTTAAACTAAGTATAAGTCCCACATTGTTTTTATTTTACAATACAATACCAAGTTATTTTCTTCAAAGTTGGAAAGGTTTTCATGTGTGTTTAAGTGATGGACATGTGTATCCCTTAAGTGTCTGAAGCGTGTCCGGTTTTAGTAAAAATAATAGGGCACGCTTGGGCTCGTGTCCTACACGTCAGTGGAGTGTTCGACGAGTGTTGTGTCCTACGCAGGGGCGGACCTATGTTATGGGGCAGGGGTGCCATGGCACCCCCAGGTTTTGGCCAAGCCTCATATATAGTATGGATATCTACTTCCCTGCAAAAATTTATCCTATTGGCAACCCTCCAAATATTTAAAACCCTTGTTAATGTCCTAATTCAATAAAAAAAAAAAATGCTATTCTTGCGGAAAATTTGTACAAAAAAGGCTAACCCTACTAATATGGTGTTATACTTTTGTAATTAAGAGCAATCATGATATGTATTTTATTTTAAAGTAAAAGGTTATGACTCAATCACATCATTTTGTACAAAAATTATGTGTAAATATTATGTTTGTCTATTATTACCCTCTAATAAGATATCCAATTTTTTTTGTATAGTGTGACTATGGGTCCTACCCATTTTTTTGCATACATCGTAGCCTAATAACAGTCAATGTTTTTATTGTGCACCAATCCAACAATCAAATGGCTTGTTTATAGATTTAACAAAATTAGGGTTTGCAACAAAATGAATAATGATTTTGTCATGGGCTCTTTTATTTTGTAAATTGAAAAGGAAATTGCACTAAATTTTGCTATGGAATAAATCATAAATGACTTTTAGAATTAAAAATATCCTCGAGTTTTACTTTAACAGATGATTAAGTTAAAATATACTAAAAAATTTATTTATTTTTATATTTTGCTAAGGATGAATAAAATTGATTCTATTTTTTGGTAAAAATTTAGTTTTGTATATGCTTGAACTTATAAAAGTGCAAAAAAAACTTAATATATAATAAATAGTATCAATAGGTGACAATTTGTGTTTTAAGTTTTGGCACCCCTCGACATCAAATCCTAGTTCCGCCTCTGGTCGTACCCGGTGTCCAATACAGAAACGGCATGTCCTAGAAGTGTCGATGCTTTTTAGCATTGACACGTATGAACTTTGGCTTGGTTGAATTTTTTTCGGTTATCAATTGTAGATTGATAGAACAATTTAATATACGTTAACTTTTCAAACTAGTTACTTTGATTTTGTTCACCACAATTTTGATCTGATGTTTGAGGGTCTTACAGCTTACAGAAGATTGTGGCTTCACTACGAGCAGGAGCAGAATATGCTGGGTTCCCAGTCTACAATTGTATTCTTGTTGCTGGAAGCCAATCTGGAGTTGCTGGAGCTGAACGGATAGGCATGCCGTGTATTGTTCTTCGGAGCAGGTAAAGGCTTTTTGCAATCTTATAAATGTTGCATTTCATAGTATATTCCCTGTACTCTTTGACTTCTGATTTGTCAGATGGTGTAGAGCAATAACTTTACACACGGCGGTGACCAGTTTAGATGTTTACACCTACTAGCATCTATTATTCTTTCAAAAGTAAAAATCAACTAGACAACTGAAACGTATGGTGGCACATAACACAAAACAACGTGCTTACAACATTGTAAATTCAAACAGGTAGAAGATAGATAAAAAGTGTTTCATTGGATTTCATAACTTGGAGGTTGAAGATCAACAAGTATCATGTACATATTTATACTATGTAGACTAACTACGGGTACTACTATCTTCTTTTGTCTGTTGTGCATGAGTGTTTATGTGTTTGTTTGTCTTTTATAAGCCTGGCATATGTTGGCTAGTTACGATATCAAATATTTAAAAAGAAAATGTTTGGATGCATTTAGGGTGTGTCAAACATGTTTCCAAGGGTGCCAGAGCAATGTTGTGTCGAGCACAGAACTGCTGGTCATGTGTCGAAATAGAATGCTAAGAGACTCAAGATTTGAATATCTATAGCACGGGAATCTCTCCCCCCTACCCCCACCCCCCCTTCTCCTTTCCCCTCCCTCCCTCCCTCCCTCCCTCCCTCTCCTGTGCGGTGGTTCAATTTTCTCCCCCAGAATGGTACATGGCCAAATTACTTGTGTTTCAAATTTGCAAAATTCCAGAGCAATATAGGTTTTTTTTTTTAAATACTAAAGGGTGATACTTTTGGGATAGAGTGAGATACCTCATACCACTTAACCCAGAAGCTGGGAGTTAGAGCACCGTAAATATCGTCAAGTGGATGTTGCATCTTAATGCACAGCATGTTAGAAAAAATGGGGAAAGTGGTTTTTTTGGGAATATTTTTTGTTATTGAAGGATCACAGTCCATAGAAGGTGGGGAGTTAAATTTCAATTATTTAGTTGTGAGTTTAAAGTCTATTATTTATCCTAACAATTTTTCTTATACTTTTGGTTTTTGTGGGTAAGTAAGTGAAATAAGTTTTAGCAAGTGTGGAGTAATGGTTATGGAAGTAGAAAAGCAATCTACGATTTATATACAAGTTTAACCCACATTTTCATATATATATATATAGAGAGAGAGAGAGAGATAAGCTGAGAAGGCTCATTTGCTAGAGACCTTTACTAGTAGGTTAGATAACTTGGCTTCATCTTTGGAGAAGTCTCTCTCTTAGTTAGACCGGCTTGAAGGCAACTACAACTATTTGGGTGTAGTGCTGTGGCGAAACCTCCATCCCAACCTACAAGGCTTCAAAAGTGCCCCGGTGTGTGCCAAACCACTTCAACAAGCTTAGTACTGCCATTTGGCCTAGGTGAAGTTACGTGAATTTTAGACTCTTGACTTGTGCTTTGGGTTAAGAAACGCATAAGAAACCGAAGCACACACTAAGCGCTGTTGGCTCTAGTTCGTTTGATGTTGCCAACACGTGCTCTTGGGCGAGGCTAAACATGCATTATTAGCTTAGTAACCCAATTTCTCCAAATACCCTCCACTATATATTCATGATTTTTCGAGAGTGGATTAATGTTAGGCAAGTGTGGCCTCAAATATTTTCA
Source organism: Euryodendron excelsum (assembly GCA_033060915.1). Taxonomy (NCBI): domain Eukaryota; kingdom Viridiplantae; phylum Streptophyta; class Magnoliopsida; order Ericales; family Pentaphylacaceae; genus Euryodendron; species Euryodendron excelsum. The sequence continues at coordinate 8,253,947 of CM065398.1, read as the reverse complement.
AATTTTCAGCTTGTATTTCACCATATTATGATGGACCTGCAAATATTATAACAACTAAAAAATTGTATGTGCGAAGTCAGCACAGGGAAGGGATTTTGATGGTTTTTCACCTACCTGATTTTGGGTGAGATACAAATGGTATGCATATTGATTTAAATAATGTTTCCGGGCTTGTATAATATATTTTCTTATTCGTGGTGGTGTGTGGTGAGCATGCCAAGTGTTTTATTGTGAGACACAGGGACTCTATAAACTTGTTTGATTTCTTTTGGTTCACTGATCTTGGGCCACATGATGATCTTTGAGTTTGGTTATAAAATCCTATGTTTTGGTAATAAAATTTTTCGTTATAAAGATCATATATTTTTAAACGCACAAATACCAAAATACATATATGTACACGTTCTAGAGGCATTCCTGCTCGGGAGGTCTTTATACAGAAGATGCTCTTGCGTTCTTTCTCCCGTTCTGTGAAAAGGTTGCTGAAAATGCCTCCCAGCACGCCCAATTAACAAGGACCATCACTGAGGAATGCCTTTTACAAATGCAGGGAGTTTTATCTCTGGCTGAAGGATTATTCCGATTGGTCATGTCTAAGAATTCATTGTCTTACAATTATGCATGACCAATACTTTCCGATTTCAAAGAACTGAGATTGCCTGCTTTTGGTCTTTTGTCCAACTATAATATCTTATCTACTGCGAGCAAATCATATGATAAGTTTTCAAAAGCCATATGCTTTTTTTTATTTATATTTATTTTAAAAAAAGAAGATTTTTTTTTCTTGTTATAGTGTCTGATTAATTAGATCAATGCTAATCCATTGTTTATTCTTTTATTGGTGAACCTTTGTAGTTTGACATCAAGGGCAGAGTTCCCATCAGCAAGTGCAATAATGGACAGCTTTGGTGATGCAGACCTGACAATCTCTAGACTGCGCAACAAGCGATGGTCTTGAATATTTTTCATTCATTCAATCAAATGCTGCTTACTGTTGTGAGTCTCTTCTCCAAGCTGCTTCGTTGATTTTTTTTATTTTGTCAATTTGATAAGCCAGGGTGTATTGTTGCTGCAGAGTAACAATGGGTGTAACGTTTTGAAGGGAAAAGTATTTTGATTAAAAAGTGGCTTGTGATTTCAAAATATATTTTTATGATTACAATTTTTTTATTTTTTATTTTAATGAGTGATCTTATTGTTATGGCAGTTTGGACCGTTGTTAAGTCATAGTACCATTATTGTTATTATTATTATTATTATAATCATTATTTCTCTCGTCTTATGTTTAGAACTATTATTATTACTACTTTTTCAGGATTACAGAACAGATTTATGTTGAGGCAAATAGCCGGCCTTTGTTTATGCGTTATTACTGAGTGTCGCCGGTTTGAAGTTAAAATATATATATTTTTTGTTGAACCAAAAAACACATATTATAAATTAAACCAAGTTAACACACAGGAGGGATTGGAGGAGAAACTCTACTATTAAACTTAAAAACCAAAGGTATCAGCATACAAAACATTTGAAGAAACTCAGGAGCTTGGTCATAGGTAAGGTCCAAAAACAGATTCTCCGCAGCTGCCTTTGTCAACACATGAGCTACAAAATTGCCCCTCCGATAGGTAAAAGGTACTTGCAGAAAGCAAGCTGAAATGTTGCAGGAGCCGTAGGATTTATCATGCAGCAGAGGTTCATGGCTTGCTGCCTGCAGATAATGTTATAGACCACACGAGAATCAGTTTCAACAATCAGGTGAGTTACCCAGCTCCATCCACGTTAAATTTCATAAAACCTGGGGGAGGGGGGTCCCAACCAAAATTGATGGTGCAACTCTTAAAGTGTTTATATTAACTCCTAGAGGTAACTTTGCCTTGGATCATCATTAACAGGAGTAATAGTAGCTTGTTGGAATAAAATTAAGAGAAGTTAATGAGTTACTCTTTTGTAGAGAAAGTAGACTTGTCTTATTACAGAAAATGAAATTAATGTGTGTTGCAAAACACTTCCAGAAACAAGACCCACCTTTATATCTCGTTAACGTCATCTGTATGGAAAGCTCTTAATTTCCTGCCGTCTTGATAAAACAGGGTCTTTCATCGTGTGCATGACATCCAAATTATGGAGAAAATAATATTTATAACCGTAGGTTTATGTTATCATGCTAATGTGATATGCTAATGTGACATAATGGGCCAATAATACATTGCTATACGAGTATGTTAAATTTTAATTATCAGGATATTATCTTGTTTTGGATGAAAAATTTTGAATTTTAAATTCTACGCCTTATGTGACTATAATTTATCGGTCCGTTGTAGTATATCAGCATGATTATTGGATTCAATATTTATTTAAGCACCTTTTCCAAGGCAAAGGAAAACCAAAAATTTTTGTTGCATTAGACTAGATTTCAAAGAGTAAGAAATGAAACATTAAAATTTAGGATATCAAATATTTTACTAGAAAGGATACATTTAACTATAAAAAAAATATACAAATTTGTAAAAAATAAAGAGATTATATATTATCATTTTCTTGTGCTGTCATTTGTTTATATTCTAAGATGCATATGGGAAATAAAGCCAATCAAATTATGTCAAATGCATGCATTGGCATTCTTATTATCATGACATATTATTTGTTAGTGGGGGTCGTTAATAAAAAGAAAATTATTCTTCAATTTCAAGTGATTGGATCTCAACAAACGTCTTTAGTATGATTGGATATTACATCAGTATAATAACGTGGCATTATTGTTGCGTTGCGTTGAATATTTTCTCGGCTTTCGCATCTCTATGTTAAAGTAGTTATTTTCCTCTTTTCTTCATTTCTTCTAGAATTTTATCTCAAATATCTCTATTCCACCACCTTTCTTTGTAAGACAGCCAGCAGCATTATCAAAGAATTCAAGGCTGTCCTGCATCATCCGGCCAACGTTAAAATTTAGGAGTTTATCTTTGGTTGTTGGCCTCTCTTTAATTGGAGCTTTTTTTTATACCAAAATAATGTTATTTTTGATTCCCAAAATATTGAATTTTAAAATATTATTCTCATAATAAGTTAAAACGCAACGTTTTGAAGGTTTTCGAAATAGTTTCAGAGCCTGCAAAAAATCGTAAGCACTGACAAAATGCAAGTCTTCCCCTCCCCCCACCCAACACACACACACACACACACACACACACACACAACCCGCACTTCTCTGTATGTACATTCTCCTTTCTCTCACTAAAAATATATGGACAACTACTCCGTAACCGTACCAGTTACCTCTCTCTTCTACATCTACCCTCTTGAGTCCCAACCTGCCATTAGAGAAACCATATGCCGAAAACCATCAATTGCTTAACCACAAAGTCATGCAGGGAGAAAAATGGAGGCTCGGTCCATGGGTGGGTCCCTCGGCTGTGGGTATTTCCATCACCGGAGATGGTGGAGGTGATTCGGTCGGCGGGTCTTCGCCGTGGCCTTGTATGGTCGTTGTAAGATTTCACTAAGAGTTGCTCTGGCTATCTTTACCCCCGGAGATGGTGATTGGTGTATTGTGTGTGTGTGTGTGTGAGAGAGAGAGAGAGAGAGAGAGAGAGAGATGTGTGTGTGTGTGTGTGTGTTGGTGGTGAAACTGTGGTGGATCTTAGGTTTAGTCGGAGAAAACGCAAGTTGTACCTTTGTTTCTGACAAAATGCAGGTTGTACCTGTGTTTTTGACTCGTCAAAAACGCAGTAGGTACTACGGTGGTATTTTCGGTTTTTTTGCGGGCTTTGAAACTATATGGAAAAATACAATCTTGGATTGCATTTTTCTTCAAAATGCAATTCAAGGTTAAAATGCAATCCAAAGCCGTGTTTTATCTTGTTGTGAAAATTACCTTTTAAAATATAACATTTTGGGAATAAATTTCAAAAATAACATTATTTTGGTAAAAAAAACTCCTTTAATTGCAGGTTGTACGTGTTTTTGACAAAACGCAGTAGGTACAACCCGTGTTTTCTCGGTGGTATTTTCGGTTTTTTCGCAGGCTTTGAAACTATCTGGAAAAATATAATCTTGGCTTGCGTTTTTTTTCAAAATGCAATTTAATGTCGCGTTTTATCTTGTTGTAGAAATTACCTTTTAAAATATAACATTTTGAGGATAAATTTAAAAAATAATATTATTTTGATAAAAAAAACTCCTTTAATTGCTACATAATCATTAAATTATACAATATATTAAAATTGGAAGCGAAACTAGAATGTGGAGTTCATTTCCTTTAGAATGATGGGCTTGTGGTGTTCCAAAATCAAAATATTTTTCCAAGGAAAATTAAGCAATATAAAACCAAAAGCCATATGATTATTTTGTGCAAATGGCAAGCTGTAAAGATTATTTGAGATAATGGCTGGAAGCCTAGTACCATAAAATAACCTTGTGTTATGCTGATGCGATGAACGAGATGTTAAAATTACAAAAAACAAACACTAAATAAAAAATTAAATTACAAAATGTAAATAAATGCAACCAATAACAAAAATGGTATAAAATCACATGATACATATTTTTTCTATGAAAAATTTAATGAAGTCCATGACTTGGTGAAATCTTAATTTTGATAAATTTTCTTATAGAAAAGAAAAAGCTTAAATAATATATTTCATAAAATAGCAAGGCTGTTGAATTAAAAAAACAAGTTATATCATAGTTTTAAAATGGCTTTTATTTTTATTATCAACAAACAGAAGATATGACAAACTAATGGGATTATTCCTATTTCAGACTTACATTGACAACGTTCCAACCACAAATTTCAACTTATGAACTCATTTAGTGACAATAAAAATTCAACCAACGAAGACATATCATAAAAGAGTATGTATGTAATAGTGAGTGAGGCACTGTCCTCTATTGGGTTCTCACACAGTTTCCCATATTTTCACCAAGACCCCACTTTTCTTGAGAATTTGAATTCTCACCCTCCGAAGAATTATTCCCAACACTGGTGTCTAAGGTCTGTGATGTACTGTGTGAACTTCAATGGCTAAAAAGCTCCAAACTCAAGCGTTTGAACTTCATACTCAAACCCCACCATGAACACGAAGATCACTGATACACACGCAACATCTACTTGGATTTGGAGTTTTATTTGATTTTGACAATTTAGGATGGCTACATTTGCAATTCAAAGCAATGCTGAAAATTATAGGTTCTGACTTGAAAGGAAATTAAGGAAAAAGGTCCACTGGAAGAGTGACCTGGAAGGTGCCATTTCTGTCTAAATTCTGCACCTCCAAGAATCATTTAAGGCAAGATATATAAAACCATATATTAATAGATCACAACGAGAATGAATAAATGATTTACTTTCCAAGGGATTCACCAGTTGAATAACAGCCGGCATCTTACACAGAGAGAGAGAGAGAGAGAGAGAGCCATGAGGCAAATACAATAAATAAATTGTTACAAGCTCCACTGGCCTAACATGTATACAATGCATCCATCCTATAATCAAATTCAATAACTTAGCTCCACTAATCCATGCTTTCTAAGTATATTCTACACCATGCTCAAGTTCTAGTTTCTCCTTTCTCTTTTTTCTTTTCTTTCTTATTGGTCATTTCTTCATTATCACACGACTAATGGGCAACAGAAAACTAAAAAGAACTTCCAAACTAGGAAATGGACTGTCTCCACGCTTAGATCTTCAAGGATGCCAACTGTTTCGACAGCATACACTAAACTGGAGAAAAAAATGGGGAAAGAACTGAAGATTTTGAATCTTTGATTGACCGACCAGTCACAGAATAGAGCTGAAGCTTTCAATGGGATCAGATTCTTCAAGCATGGAGGCTGCCTGGAAGCAGTCTACTGCATCACTTATCCGTCCATCGTCCCTGTGAACCAATCCCATGTAATACCAAGCCATGCGATTTGCAGGTTCTATCCTCAATGCATCTGAGAGTAAGCTTCTCGCCACCGGATATGCCTTTGAACCCATCTTCGACAATACTGCACCAATCAGTATCTTGCAGGGCACATAACCCGGTTCTAGTAAAAGAGCGTTAATATAAGCAGCCAAAGCTTCATTAATCTCTCCCCGTGCTTCGCATATAACACCTACCAGAGTTATAAAGCAATACAAGAACTTTCATTCTCCTCTGAATTTACAAATGAGATGTTTAATTATGTCATAGATGAGTCATTTATGATACAAGCAGCCCGCTAATACCAAATACTTCGAAAGCAAATACCTTCCAACCATTCATTAATTTCTCAAGGAACCAACTGGTTCCATGATAGGCAATTAACATTGACTAAATATTAAAGTTTGATCAACTTGGTTACATGCATAACTAGTACGCCCAAGACCAGAGAGACCTCTTAAGTGAGTGAAGTCAAGGGTTGTAGGTGAGGTGTGTGCTATGAGTTGAGTTCTACATTGCTTGGTGAAGTTGAAGTGAAGTGCTATATATGTAGGCACTTGCATATTTACTTGGTACAACGCGTTTTAAAACCATGAGAGCTAAGTGTCAAAGCGGACAATATTGTATCATATAGATCTTGAGTTGTGACAAAATGGTATTAAAGCCTAGACCAGCAGAAAGTGTGAAACTCGACCCCACACGAGGACATGTGGCCTCAAGGGGGGTAGACTGTGATGCCGAAGACCAAAAATAACTCCTAAGTGGGGTGAAGTGGAGGGTTGCAGGTGAGGTGTGTGCTATGAGTTGAGTCCCACATCGCTTGGTGAAGTTGAAGTGAAGTGCCATATATGTAGGCACTTGTATCTACTTGGTATATCGCGTTTTAAAGCTGTGCGGGCTAAGTCCCAAAGCGGACAATATTGTATCATATGAATCTTGAGTTGTGACAATAATAGTCTATTTTCCAAAAATGTATATTAACAAATGACTAATAAATATTCAATAAGTTTATAGATGTGAAAACCTTCTGATAATAGAGCCTCTAATTGTAGCAGTGTGCTTTTTGTTTAGTATACCTGGCTTTTACTTTCTATAAGTTCTCCATTATGATAATTATTTTATTAATCAAAGATTGTAATTGCGCCATAAATACTTGAGAATGTAAGTTTCATTCTCCAGGTAAAGTCTAGCCTAGACCTTATTTTACCGTGTCTAGTATTTATGTATCAAAGACATTAATGCAGTTGCCATTGCACTATCCCCAACTGCCGTGCGCGAACATGCGGCCATGCAAGCAGGGGAAAATTTTGTAGTTCCAAATATTGTAAGTAACAAGTCATGGAAGAGCTCTTTGAATGCCTAAATTTACTAGTCACCTAATTCAGCATTAAAGCAGGGGAAAATTTTTGTAGTACCATATATAGCTAGTTTGAAGAAAATAACTTGGGATTCAATTATAAAGTAAAAGCAGTGTGATTTTACACTTAATTTGACATTTAAACTATGGATATATGGCTTTTAGTTACTTATTGTTATCTTTGTATTATTGTCACTATGTTTGAGCAAAATATTCTTATATAAGATGCAAATAATATATAAAACATATAATTTTGCCATGTCCGCGCCATGTTGTGTCCTGTAGTTTTTAAAAATACCATGTCAACGTATCCGTGTCTTGACACGTCACGTGTCACGTGTCTATATACGGGATTCTTAGTTTGAGAAGTAGAATCACAGTTCCATGGCAGCTTGTCATGCCCGTTAGACTTCTTTCTATATTGATCTGATGATCTCATGATGGAAGGGAAAGACACCACCTTTTATATAGGCGAGGGGGCATAGAAGAGGGAGCCAACCAATGATGGGTAAAATGGTTTGTCCCTCTTTGCCAAAGGGGGGTCAGCTCTGCATCAGGGAGTTGCAGAGATAGGTGAGATTCAACTCAACAATGCAAAGTTGATCCAACATTAAATACCTTTTTGTATTCCTTTCATAATATCTTGTCTCGGTGTATCCCGATGAAGATGGGGGATCTCTCTCTCGTGTAATGGGTCAAGGGGCAGGTTCCACAGGGGACTCACTAGACCCTTGACAAATCCACTAACTTTAGCCTCTAATCTACAAGTCCCTAATAGTTCCGTGTGGTCATGGTTGCTTGGAGATGCCCCGATAGCATGACAACCTGAGGAGGTGGTGAGTCCTTGGTCTCCGTTAATGACCTAAAGAGCAAAGGAGATGATGTGGTGTGCCTGGCTAGATGGGCCTAACCACTACCTACACTAGGTTATAAGAGTTACACCACAAGACATTTAAGATTCTATACAGCCCAAGAAGATCCTATATCTTCAGCATGGTCATGGTCATATATCTTCTGTTAAAATTGAATTGTGATCAATAATATCTTACTTCCCCCATTTCTAGGATACATGACAGAAGATTCCAACCCCTCACAGTAAGCTGCCAATTGTAGACACCAAAACCCTTGTAGGCAAAACATTCAGAAAGTAGTCAGCAATTGTAATTTAAAGAACAAAGAAGATAACATAAAATAAACCTTCCATAAATTCATCATCGAAGTGCTAAAGTCTCTGGTCTTACCTTCTGTGTGTAGTGTTTCAGCTGAGTACTCAAAGAGCTCTCTAGCCTTTCCCAAGCATATCTCCGCATCCTTCCAATGTGAAAGCCTGGAGTATAAGTTCGCAAGACCATGCCAAACTTCAAATTCATTGACTTTATCATCCTCAATCTACCATAGAAAGAGGAGTATTAATCCCAGTGTAATTGAAATCAAAATTGTTTCATCATGATATATTTATTCCTTAGGTAATGATCGGGCAGACGGTAAAAGTATACCAAACCCAACCAATATAAGGATTCTGAAATCAATTCACAAATAATAAGTGAAAATAAAATTATAAAGGAACCTTAGTCTTCAGCAAATTGCTATGCAGGTCAATCTTTATTTGAAGCAAAGCCACCTTTCTACATCTAAAACATGGCAAACCACAATTTTCAATTTCTTATCGAAAAGACAGCCCCTTAAGGCTACATACTAGTATGATAATTTTGTAGCAATTCGTTTAGCACTCAAAAAGTAAAGTTGTACAAGGAGGATGATGATCCAACAACCAATAAGAACCCCTAAAGATGATGAATTCAACACCATAAAATAATTCTATTACAAAAACTAAAAATTCTTTCACTCCAAGTCCATTATGTTTATCATCAATCAAAACCAATAAAAACGGTTTGGAGAACTAGTTTTCTTCTGGTAATATTACAAAATCATGATATTGTCCTTGTCAGCCAACTTGTTTCAATAAAACAGATGAATGGTGCTTCATTCAACTAAAATCCCAAATTACAATTTTCTCCTCAAATTAAGGGAAGCAATGTAAGCATAAAGAATCAGAATCTAACCTGAGGCAGACTTCGGAGAGGCCCAAAGGACTTCCTCTGCGCTTGAATCAATGCCAGGAAGTAACGATAAGTTTCAATTGCATCCATGGGTATTGACTGGGAAATTTTCAGCTTTGCTTTCATCCTAAGCAGTGGTCCTTGCTCCCATTTTGCAGTCTCATCTAAAGCAGCATCAGTGACTACTTCAGCCTCTGAAAAGCGCTGTTGAGCGGACAAAACCAAGGCAAGCAATCTCCAACCTTTTAGTATGGATCCACCTGTTGCATCAATGAATTGCTTGGCATACTGCAAAGCTGCATTCAAATTCCGGTGCTCTGCACATTGAACTCCCAACTCAAAAATCAAGTCGGAGTTGTTACGCTCAAGAATAATAGCTTCATTGAGTGATTTTAATGCATCAGACTGAAGACGAGACCTCTCAAAGTCTGAAGAAGAGACTTTGGCTTGCTTCCCCAAGCAGAGACCTAACATGCGAAGACCGACACCTTTTAGATGTTCATTTACCCCCTGTGCATTCACAATTGCCCTCTGTGCATATCCTACTCCCTCAGCAGCAAGAAGGGCATCCTCACTGCAGATTTTGGCAGCCAACAACAAAGATGTAAGATCATCAGGATTTTCGTGATTGTGTAGAGACTTCCTCAAAAGATTCAAGGCAACCTCGTTTTGTCCTGCTCCACTGTAGCAAAGTGCCATGGCTTTCCAACGGTCAATGCGATGAAATACTCCTGGCATGATCTCTTCAAGTTGTTTTGCTAGAACAGAAGTCTGGCTGCACAGAGCTAGAGCAAAAGTAAGGTGCTCCATTACTGATGAATCCCATTTGGTCTTACCAAGGTAAAACTTTCTCATAACAATCATCAGAAGTAGAATTGCCTCTTCCATATTGTTTCTAGGTACATATAATCCATCAATTTGAACAGATAAACTAGGTAGGCCAGCCTCCACTCCACTGTACAGCAAAAAGACTGCAAATCCCTTCTGAATCCTTGCACAGCAGTCATTGTCAAGGTTCCATTGACTAAGCAGGGCTCGTCGATAAGCAGAATTTGCTTCATAATAGCAATCAGCCTGCTTCCAGAGCTCTGGAAGGAGCTCTATAGCACGGCTAACTATCTCTTGCAACTTGTTGTCCACTAGCACATCAGGAATGCCATGATAGAATATCTTTTCCACAGCATCAACCACACTTTTACACTGATGAGCAGCCTCTATAAAACCACATCAAAAGAAAGTTTGTAGGGAATCCTAAAAAGAAAAGAAAAAAAGGAGGGAGGGGGAGCAGGAGAGAAGAACCAAAAGGAAAGTCAATCTCCAAGAGAGAATATGATAAGCTAATGGAAAAGCTCCATACCAGTTACCCTCCCAAGCTTCTGAAGACACTTGGCTTTCAAATACATAGCCTCAAGCACTAGGCTAGCAGCTTGCTGCGAGTTTGTGTCCACTGATTCGGTGCCCAGACGGCCCTTCTTTGAGGGCTGTTTTTCACCAAGAGGTTGCAGCCTCTGTATAGCAGCTTGAAGATCAATACCATCAAACCCACAAAGAGCACCTTCCACATTTCCCTTTTGGTATTCCGACTTTCCAAGAAGAGCTTGTTCTTCCTGTAGTTTTTCTTTAAAATTAAAACATAATGCATCACATCTGATATGTGTCTTTGAATTTTATAAAGAGTGCCATTCAAGTGTTATGTGAATGAGGTAATAGAAGAGACATTAATATCAACAAAGACCATGGAGTCTCACGGTGGTGCAAGTCCCGCCTTCATCCAAGTTGGGCAGATTTATGGGCCGGGGAGACGGCGGTATATTCACCATGTAGCCCAACACAATTGATCAAAAGAAAATGATGTGCAGGCACGGGGTCTCACAGATGCTTATAACAACGGAAGTTTTCTTTACCAGAACATTGTTTAATCCAAGTATGAGTTGGCATCTGTGCATACTTCTAACAATGTATTTGGCCACTCATTTCCGATTTAAGATACCTCATGAGGCTGAACTAAAAATAGTCCAATACAGTAACAATCTATAGTAAATGTTACAAGGTGAAATCGTGGTGATGTATGATTTTTCACAAGACTCACAAATTAAAGAAGGATGCACAAAAAACATATGCACTAGGCCAGGTGAACAACAGAAAATGACTGATTCTTTCTTGGAAAGAAAAAAGAAAAAAGAGCGGGGAGAGGAACGTGTGCCAGTGAAACCATGTTGTAAGAAACTAGCACTTCCATGAGTTGGGTTTAAGTTGAAACCAAATCAAACTTGTGCCGTGAAAGAGAGAGAATCACATACCCCAATTCCCAACTACCACCATCATAGAGAGAGGGATGGAGAGATAGCCGATTACTATGCACAAAAGAGTCCTTGCATATAATAAAACTCTAATCCACACTTTTTTTTTTCTTTCTTGTTTTTGTGTAGACGACACTATGTTAAGTTCTCAGTCTTCTCCGGTAACTTCTAAGAAAAGCTAGTACCTAGAATGAAGTCATAGACTCATACGCATATTCCCAACAGAAATGTAAATGAATCCAATTTATTAGGTAAATGGCCTTGCAAAAGCCACCCAAAACCTTCGCACATACTTGGTAACTTTTAATCCTCAGCCTATAGCCACCCAAATCCCAATCAAGCACAACATGCTAGCCCAGCTCCTAATATTTGATTCAACATTCTAATGAAGAATGAAATCTAATATCATCACAGTTTCTCCACGCTAGATTTGATACCAACATCGAAAATTGATACAGATTTGATATCCGTCAATATCTTCACTTCAACCTTACAACAACATAGCGTTGACAGAAACAGATCTCTAACAATTTCAAGTTAAAACTTGGTATTGCAAAGCAGGAACAAGAGTAGGGTAGAAAGCAGAAGCTGGTTCATCCAATTGAGAGAAATAGCAAAGATCCCAATTGTCTGCAGGGGGATACATTGCATTCAAAAACTTCAGAGAATGCAAGAAGCATGAAGAATACAAGGGTAACAAAGCAAACTGCTACATTAATTACTAATAACAATAATGCAATTTCCTGGGAAACATATTAAACCACGCAGTCACCACAAATCGCTTACCCCCCTAGAGATCTGCGATCCCAATGGCGGGTCATTTGCGATCTGGATCGTGAATTTCGGCATTCCGGTGAATAAATGAAAAACAGAGACAAAAAGAAAGAAAGAAAGAAAGAAAGATTGATATAAAGTTTAAAAAAATTAGATACTTTCACCTCTGTATTCTGCATTCCAGCAGAAGATAATCCAAAAAACGTCTTTCCTCAGATTCTCCGGCAAGCTGATTTTGTGTTTCGGACATCGGCAAATCTACAAAACTCTCAACGACTATTTTGGGGGCAATTTTACAGAGGAGAGAGAGGAGAGAGAAAGCGGGAGAAAGCGAGAGGCGCGAAGTAATCGCAATCGTAATCGTTTGTTAGAGATGAATTCGGCTTCTCTCCACTTCAATTCTGTCTCTATTCCCTCCCTCCCGTCCTTATTATTAAGGCCTTAAAGTTAAACCAAATTGCGTTTCAACCCCCTTCCTGTTAGAAGGGGTTCTACATTCTACTTTTTATTTTGGGTTTAATTAGACGAGTTGATTGTGCATTTCAGGCATTAGCATATCTACCAGACTCTCAAGTCTCAACAAAGTATGTCTGTTGTCATTTTAAAAAAAGAGACTGTTAGATGAATTTTTGCACACTAAACTCTAGCTAATTTTCCTGACAAAGCGGTAAAATTAACTTATTTTTCAATTTGGGTGCTGATTCAACTTAGTTCAACATCCCAGGTTGAGCGCCATTTCAAATGGTATTTTTAATAAAAATACTTTTTGAAATAACATTTATTCGTTGTATTTCACCAGCCTATAAACGTAGAAAAGTGAAAATACACCAGTGGATAAACGCTTTTTTAAAGAGCATTTTTCCCTTAAAAATGACTTTTCAAATAGTGTTTCTACTTTATTTTTTTAAACCGCTAATTGAATTAGCGTTTATAGCTTTTCCTTTTATTTCAAAGAAAACTTGATCTCCTTCTCAGTCTCTCCCTTACTCATCTCAGTCTCTCCCTCTCTCGTCTCTCTCCAATCTCCTGATCTCGCTCTGTCACTCACTTTCCCTTCTCTCACTCCCATCTCCCGATCTCGCTCTGTCACTCACTCTCCCTTCTCTCACTCCCATTTCCCGATCTCACTTTGTCACTCACTCTCCCTTCTCTCACTCCCAATATCTCTCTCTCATTTCTCCCTCACTCCCATTAGAGCATAAAAGGCTACATTGGAGGCTAGGGCTTGTACCAGTTGTCAAGAGGTGGGTTTGTTTTATTTGTTCTTTATTATTCTTCATCAAAATGTTCTTTATATTTTAAGTTTCAGAAGTTTCATTTAGCATGTACAACTACAAAAATGACTACCTAATGTGTTTCTTTTTCTCTAATTGTTTTATTTGTTCTTTTTTATTCTTGGTCAAAATGTTCTTATATTTTAAATACAGTTCTCTTGATCATACCATTCCTCTTGTAAGTACTTCATCATCTGAATTTTCGTTTCCCAATTGTGATAAAATCTAAGTCCCTGGCCTTAAAATTACAGAACCTATTGCAACCGGAAACTTTGAAGGACAACTGCTGTCACTTTGCCATCCCAGATCTGGTACTGTCAAAGAACTTGGTTTTCATTTTTATGATCTAATTCCTCATAAGATTAGTTAGTTCATTTTGATCTATTATTATATTTCTTATGCTATGTCCATTTTATGTAGTTATTTATTTTTATTATGACTTGCAGTTCTATTTATTGCCCTTTGGAAGAATGTGATTATTTCTAAATAGAAATATAAATCTTTAAAGTTGAAATTATGATCTCAAAGTTGTCAAGAGGTGGGTTTGTTTTATTTACTTATAATTTTTTGTAATTGTTTAATTTAGGTTGTATAAACGCTATTAAGGTGCATGTTTTGCCGTTTATATGTGATTTAGACCAAGCACTGCTGTGCCGTTGGTTTTTCTTCAGAATTTGCATTTTTTAATCCTTTTATTCAGGAACTGAATCTTTCTATGCTTTCTCCCTTAGTTCCTATTTGCTCTAATGTTAATTATAATGAAGTATTAGAACTTACTCTATTCTGATGAAGCACAATAAGTAAAATTACTAGTCGTAATATTCTAAAGGAATTAATAAAAATCTTGATGTGTCATAGTTTCAGTTCTTCTAATTGAAATTGGAAATAGAATTTACCGTTTTTAACATTCACAACAAATTACAAGTTTTAGTTGCCCTAATGAATCAATAGGTTCTTGATGTGTTCTACACATTACCTTAAGTGGATCCTTTATTGATTTCCATAATTTTCAAACATAATTCAGTCTCATACCAACTATGGGAGTGGTTTTTGAATGCGTAGGTCAGGGCCATTCACTTTCGTGTTCTTCTAATTGTTGTTGTTAATATTATCACAAGACTTTTATGCTTTACTTGATGTTCTTTGACAACGTGTTGTCATTGTAAATTTTTTTTCAAGTTCTTTACTTTTTTAAATAAAACTTTATAAAAGTTGTACGTTCAGATTGGGTTCATTTCAAAATTATCGTAAGAATGACGACAATGATAATGTTTTATTTTTTTGGGGGGGGGGGGGGGGGGGGGAGGGGGATAGTAAAAGATCGCCAAGAAGGCATAACCTATGATGTAAAAGCTAGCGGCTACTGTGATGTAGAACTGAGAACCTCACTTGCTGGGTTACGGGAAATGATCATGTCTATGATGACTAAGTTTGGAGAACATGTGAATATAAAGTTCATATGTAGGTACCCTTATCGATGAATTGGAGAAGTCCTGGTATATAAGCAGTTGTCGGTCAATGATGACATGACTCTGCAAATTGTCTTGAAACTCCCATCGAGATATATTGACTTGCGTTGTGTTAAAATATACGTTGTCAAGGAGGGGAGCACAATGACCACTAGTGTCAATTATGCAGATGTGAATTGGGAAGATGTCTAATCTTACAGTGAACTCTTGTCACCGGGGGTAGGGGGGGAGGGGAGGGGTTAATGTATCGGCCTTGGGGACGTTTATTAGAATGCTTACACTCGGGCAAAGTAGTCAAAACACAATGCCAGAGGTTGTGTTGGGGCAACAAATGTCTAATCTTTTTAACCCAAATGAGGATTACTCATAGGGCCGGAGTAATTTTGAACAATCTTATGATTTTCACAATCCAGCTACACCTCACCTAGAATATGCCTCGGACCAAGAGGGTTGCACAGAGGTAGGAGGTCCCAGTGCAAGGATGGATCCCGTGGAATAGCTCAGTGGCTTAGATAAGATTGGAAGATAGGTAAATGAAGATGTTGATGTTTAGTCCGTTGAATCAGATGAAGATGTTGATGTTTTAATGACAAATGAAGTAAACGATGGACACAAACAAGTGAATATTGGCTGACTTAAATGACACTCTGGTGCCTTTTTTTACAAACTTGGATGGGGTAGACGATACCACAACTGGT
Source organism: Euryodendron excelsum (assembly GCA_033060915.1). Taxonomy (NCBI): domain Eukaryota; kingdom Viridiplantae; phylum Streptophyta; class Magnoliopsida; order Ericales; family Pentaphylacaceae; genus Euryodendron; species Euryodendron excelsum. The sequence goes on along the minus strand of CM065398.1, from coordinate 8,238,112 downwards.
CAAAATTTATATGATCGCGGTCTGACATGGTTAGACGCTGATCCAAAGTTTGCAAAAGGGATAGTTTTGAAAGATAAGAATGCAGTGATTACTGCATGTAATTGGTATTATGTGAAAAAAAAACAAACATTATTATGTTATAGGAATAAACGAAAAAGTATGGTGTACCAGGTGCTCTCACGATTACCTGTGGAAACTACGTGAGTGTTTAAAGAAGAAGCATACTTTCTTTGAGATCAGCTAATACCCCGAGCAACCGAACTATTTACATGGGATGGACAATTTGGATCACCGCAATCTGAATTCAACATTCATTGCACGCATGATTATGTCCCAAGTTGTGGTAAGTTGTTATGAGACATACAAATTTATGTATTCATGCTCTTCCTTAGTAAAGTTTAAGTAGTTGTTTGGACCTTGTGGTGTACAGGAAGACCCTGGTTGGAAGATAACATCCATAGTGAAGAGTTGGAAGATAACATCCATAGTGAAGAATGTAAAAAATAATACTGGTTTCACAGTGTCATATAAGAAAGCATGGCTTAGAAGAACAAAGGCCATTGCAATGGTATTTAGTGATTGGGATGAGTCATATGAAAAGTTTCCAAGGTA